>CM055655.1:18338184-18623691 GCA_029378335.1 Agrilus mali | reverse complement strand
ACGCCGTTATGCATACGTACGAGTATTTTCTTTAGAGTGTAAGAATTGTTATTGTAATAAATTTTCTATCTTGTTTGTACCTATATCGTCCACTGAATTGTAATAGGTGTATAGGTTGATACCTAATTTTGTAAAAATTTAACAGGTATGTTTGTATATCTCTATCCAGTGGTGATAATGTCAAATTTTGAACTGTACGGTCATGCGCGACTTGTACCTCTTAAGAACATGGCGTCCTATAGCACAGCTGATTAGTGTTTACATTCTTAATTCTTAATTACAGTATAGATATGTAACGTAATATCTATCTTGTAGGACTTTTGACGATTGTTTGTGCGCTTTATGCAATTTATTATTTCATACACAACAAATATTAAAATATCTAAAGTTCTACTAGCTATAATAGATATATATTGGTTTGTTTCTTTTTTTTTAGGCGCTTACGATGCAACATTATCCAAACTCCTTTCGTAGGTGATTGGTTTACGTGGTTGCGACTCAAACAACATTCCTATGCTGCGACGGTTCGAACCGCGGCGCGCACAAGTGAACTTTTTTTTCATAGGAAAAAAAAAGGCCGACATCAGCTGATGATGATAATGATGATGGGGCGCAGCTAAGCACCCGACAAAGGTAGCGTAGCACCCGGCGAAGGTGGCGGAGCACCCTCGAACTAACCAAACAAAGATGGCTGACATCAGCTGATGATGATGACGTCACGACGGTGAAACCGACCAATAGGAAACGAGTGGGGGCGGGGCAAAGAAGAAGGAGAGGGGATAAAACAGCTGATGATGACGTCATTTCCCCATAAGAAATACATTGGGGGGGTGTGGCCTAAGTGTTGTCTAGTAGCCCCCTTACTACTGTTTTGGATAATAATTTTGAGTATTCACTAGGTCTAGTCAACTTTGAAACGTACAATTCTATTCCAAATATAGATCAAAGCAATAATAAATTTTACGTTGGTGATAAAATAATACCTATACCGATAGGATCATATGAGCTTAACGATATAAATCGCTATCTACGCATGCAATTATGCGACCCGAGAGTGAGAGGTGTTAAAGATGTGGTATTTCTAAATATAACAGGCAACAACAATACTTTACTTTCTGAAATTAAATGTACAGAGCAAGTTGATTTCACAAAACCGGATTCTATAGGACAACTGCTAGGATTCAAACCGAGAATTATTAAAGCTAATAGTCATGAAGTTTCTGATTATCCTGCGAATATTTTTAAAGTAAACGCAATATGCATTCATTGCAACCTTGTTTCTGGTTCATATAGAAACAATGAAGAAGCTCATTTTATTCTTCAACTTTTCCCAAACGTTCCGCCAGGCTATAAAATAGTCGAAAATCCAACCAATGTTATTTACTTGCCTATAAATACAAGAATTATTGACTCTATAGTCATTAAAATAGTTGATCAGGACGGTGAACTTATTAATTTTCGTGGAGAGACCGTAACAGTAAGACTTCATCTGAAACGTCTCCAGTAAAAACATAATGGTCTGCCGTTATAGAAATTTTAGCAAGCGTAGGGTGATTTATAGGAAACCCGCATTATCTCGATTCGCCAGTACTAAGGCAGAATTGAAACGGTAAACACCTTCAAACGCTCGCTTTTTGGAAAGTTAAGGATACCGAGTTAAACGAAAGCTAAGCTGAAATCATGCATTCTGAAATTTTGAATGTTACGGAGCGTGCGCTGTTTGATTCATCTATAACTAATGCGGAACGTCACACACATAAACCGTATACGAATACAACCTTTAAAAACAGCGATGAAATTCGCATTCCTATTGAAAATGAAGACGTGTACACTTTGCCGTGGGATAGTATTCTATACGTTGAAGGAAAATTGGTAAAAACCGATGGTACAGCATCAGCAACTGCTAAATTTGTAAACAATGGGATTGCCCATCTTTTCGATGAAATTCGTTACGAAATCGGCGGAAAAACGGTTGATCGTATTCGAAATCCTGGAATAACTAGCACCATAAAAGGTTACGTGTCCTATAACGTAAATGAGAGTCTACGGCTTCAGAATGCTGGTTGGGCTCCTAATGATGACTCATTTTCAGCAATTGATCAAGGTGAGAATTTTAACGTATGCATCCCATTACGAATGCTTTTAGGTTTTGCTGAAGATTTTCAAAAAATTCTTCTTAACATAAAGCAAGAACTTATATTAATAAGAAGTAGCGTTGATACAAACGCTATAGTGAATACAACTGCTGATAAAACAGTAAAAGTTGTGGTTAATAAAATTTCTTGGAAAATCCCACATATATCTGTTGCAGACATAGAACGGTTGAAACTTCTAAAATATTTGCAAAGAAATCAACAGATGGAAATTAATTTCCGTAGTTGGGAGTTGCATGAATATCCCCTACTACCTCAAACAAATATCCACACATGGGCTGTTAAAACAACATCACAACTTGAAAAACCTCGGTTTGTGATAGTCGCATTTCAAACAGATAGAAATAATAAACCAGAAAAAAATAAAGCCCACTTTGACCATTCCGAACTTAATAATATTAAATTACATTTAGGTTCTTCTATGTATCCTTATGACAATCTCCATCTTGATTTCAAAAACAACAAATTCTCTATATTATATGAGATGTATGCTCAATTCCAACAGTCTTATTACGGAACCGTTAACGAACCGGTGTTAAAACCGTCAGAATTTAAGAAAGTTGCTCCTTTATTTGTAATCGACTGTTTACACCAGAACGAAGTTGTAAAATCCGGGGCGATAGATATACGCTTGGATTTTGAAACTAGTGAGGCAATTCCAGCCAATACAGCTGCTTACTGCTTAATTCTGCACGATCGAATGGTTCGTTACAATCCTTCCACCAACATTGTTCAAGTATTATAATTCCATGGAGTTCATAGTAGATGTGCAAGGTTTTAAAACAGAGGGGAATATCTTCCTTTTTAAAGAATTCGCTGTTAGTAGAATAAATAGCGATGAAAAAATATCATGGTATCTACTATCTCCACCATTTCCTTGGTCGCAACTTACAGCTAGCTATAGAAGTCAAAATGGGTGGCTTACTAGAAACTATCACGGACTAGAATGGAATAGCGGGTATAACGATTATCAAGAAACAGTGGCTGAAATAGGTAAAATTTTAAGTTGTTCGACTGCTGTATACGTTAAAGGAATGGAGAAACAGGTGTGGATATCGAAAGAATTTCCACATTTAGAGAACATTATCAATTTGGAGGATTTGGAGTGTCCATCTTTAACAAAACTCCTCGCAAAGTATAAAACCACTCCAGTTTGCACTTACCACTCCCTCTTTCAAGATACGTGCTACAATTGTGCATTAGAAAATGTATTTGTTCTTAAAAATTGGTTAAAGATGTATCTATCTTCAAAATGATGAATAAAAAAATTTTCTACAGTTGTACATTTTTCTGTTTAGTAATAGAAACTAGTATAAAACGTTCGGGTATGAGAATAAACTAAGACAGTAGCTAATTGACAATAACATAGTAAGCATCAACATATCTTATTATGAACCGCGGCTGTAGAATTTTAATAAACTTCTACAATGGTGATAATGTACTACAAAAAAACGAAAATTTAGAGATTTTATAATATCAAGACTTCTTTTCTGAATACAATATAGCTAACTACAAACACATTTCGATTGGTGTAGTTGTTTATAGCAATAACAACATCGCTAACGTTGAGAATTATATTGTAAAAGCAAAGTTCTATGGTCGTAATGGTGATCACTTTACGAAAAATATATGCAGAAGGTATTTCGAGAGTCGGCCAAGAGAAGAAGATTTAGAATTCTTCAACGTCGAAAATTATGGCATTTTGCAAATAACAGGTGAGCTGATTGGAGATGACGAAGGAGTCGAGAGCGATTACTACAACAGCAGTCATGAGGATAGCGATGATGATATCGTGGAAGTATAAAGCATAATCAAATGTACAAATGATTGTTGACTAAATTCTTAATAAAGAATCTTAAAAGTTCAATGCTCCAGTTACGGTTATTGACAAAAAGTTTGACCCCGTTAGAGGTTAACAACCTCCTCCTCTCAAGCGTCATAGAACATTAGCACATGGTGTACAAACTAATAAGCGAACAATGAACCTAAAACGCGAAAAGTTCAATACCACAATTACGGTCATTGACATCAAGTTTGACCTCGTTTTAAGCCAACGACCTCCTCCTTTCAAGCGTCATAGAACATTAGCACATGATGTACAAACTAATAACCGGTCAATGAACCTAAAACGCGAAAAGTTCAATACCCCAATTACGGTCATTGATATCAAGTTTGACCTCGTTTTAAGCCAATGACCTCCTCCTCTCAAGCGTAATAGATCAATAACACATGGTGTGCAAACTAATAACAAGTCAATGAACCAAAAACGCGAAAAGTTCAATGCCCTAATTACGGTCATTGACAACAAGTTTAACCTCGATAAAGGTCAACAACCTCCTCCTCCTCCTCCGGTCATAGAACCGGCGAATCCATACTACTGTCGTCTACAGGATACAACGAGGCCCCAAATCGAAGATGAAAGTTGTACACCTCGACCGGTTGGCTCCATACACAGTGGAAGAAACTGATCGGGACGATCAGCGCTAGAGGGGGGGCAGTGTGACAGATGTGTCATTCTGACGTTTGACAAGCGCCGACTGCGAAAATTGTGTGGAAGTAACCTATGACGCGTTCCAGAAAGTCCGAGAGTTGTTGGACGTTTCGAGAGTTGCCTAGAAACGTCCATAATACTATATAAGGAACAGCGTTGGACAGTTTGACAGTATTTGATAGAAGAGAGTCACAGAGATAAGTTCGAAGAGAAGAAAAGCGATTGACAAGCGAAATAGATATTGAGTTATTGTTGTTATTGAGATAGTTATTGAATCGTTGTTGTGTTATAGTTAATTTAATAAAAAGTGTTGAGAGAAAAATACGTGAAATTGTAAATTACGTAACAATATATTTGTTTAAAGGTTTTGGATCAATGCATAGTCGCAGTTTTTTATTTGGCTTTTCTACTATGATTAAACTGTTTACCCAGTCTGTAGGATAATCAACCTTTTTTACAACACCCTTACTTTTCAAGCTATCTAAAGTAGCTTTAAGAGAACTATGGAGGCTAAAAGGAATTTTTCTCTGACATTGTTTTACACACTTTGGGTTTTCTTCCAACTCTATTTTAACTTTTCCAGGAATTTTACTCAATCCAGTAAACAACGATTTAAAGTTATTAAATATTTCTTCTTTAGTTTTTGGTAAACTAGTTATTCTATTAACTCTTTTAATTAAGTTGAGTTGTAAACAATCATTTAAACCTAATAATGGCTCAGCATTAAAATCAACTACTACAAACTTAACATTTTTAGTTAAACTATTGCAATAGCAACTCAAAACAGTTTGTCCTAAGCATTTAAATTTAAAATTTCCATAAGATACTAAAGTAACAGAACAAGGTTCTAAAGTTTGAACATTTAAGGATTTATATATATACAACGGTAAAATACTAACATCTGAACCTGAGTCTAACTTAAAATTAATAGTTTTGTTATTAATCAATATTTTCTCATACCAACAATCATTATACCTATTACCCCTACATTCACTAACGAAAAGTTCTTCTGTTTCTTCATCTTCGGAATCTTGCTGTTCTCTGATAAATCTAACTGCACTCTTAGTTTCTTTGTTTCTTTCTTTTGACACAAACTTACTGGCCCCTGTCTTCCTTTCTTCTGTTATCCTATTTTCATCACTTGATCTTGTAGTCTGCATTCTTTGTTGATTTTTTGCACAAGCTTTTGCAAAATGTCCTTTTCTCTGACACACCGCACATGTTTTATTGAAAGCTGGGCATTTATTTATTGGATGACTATATAGGCACTTTGAACACTTGACAACCTTCTTTACTAAGTTCACTTCTTCTTCAGGAGCAAGTACCCTGAAATGCTCTTTTGCCAGTTCCACTGACTTACAATATTCTTGAATTTTCTCTAGTGTCATATCTGTTTCTCTAATAAGTCTTTGCTGTAGTTGTTTGTCTTTGATTCCTAGTATAACTCGATCTTTGATCATGCGATCGATGTATGATGCCTTACAATTTTCCTTTTCACAAACAAATCCACACACACTTGCTTGTCTTTTCAGTTCCGTTAGGTAAGAATCAATATTCTGATCCTCTTTTTGAACTATATTGTTAAATTTGAATGTCTCCATTGTGATATTTGTCTTTGGGAGAAAATGATTCGAGAAACAATCAAGTACATTATCAAGAGTTTTTGTTTTATCTTCAGGAAAAGTATTAAAAATATCAAGACCATCTTCACCAATTGTATGTAATAAAACAGCAATTTTAATGTCCTCCTCTTTTTTGTATTTACCTGATGCTTTTAGATAGATTATAAATCTCTGTTTCCATTTTAACCAGTTTCCGGTCTCCTTTAGATTAAATTGATCTGGTGGTTTGCACTCCATTTTGAATAAATCACAGACAACAAACTGTTGATGGAACTAATCAAGCCAGTTCTCTTATGGCGTCTATCAAGCTGACGAAAACTTATTTCTGCAAGATTGCTACACTTTTTAGCACTAGTTTTTTTAACACACCTGACACCATGTTATATCAATGAAACAAGTTATTGTAACTTAAATTGATATATTAATTATGAGTAAATAATAACGAATGTAAAAAGTAAATACAATGTGTAGGCGACACGCCATGATCAAAACTCAAGTGGTGACTGCATGATACAATAAACTTAACAAGGTAGAATTGCAAGCGAACGCAAAATGGTCTTCCTTTGCGCATGACGTCATCTTGAGAGTTCTGTTCTATTGGAATACACATAACAGTGTGTTAAACGATGCATCTATTGTTAAAAAAACAAATAAAAATAACGTAATTTAAACCTCTTTAAAAAAAAGGGAAAAGATACGCTACCAGAAATGCAATTCCTGTAGTAAAAGACTGTATTTTAATATTTATTTAATTTTCATTTAAAACACTTACAAATGCATTAACCAGTTTTTGGTTTTTTCCGGCGCGTCAATTCTCAAAATTTCTATATTCAATTTCAGTTCGATTTACGTTTACATTACACTTAGGTTTACTTGCTAAACTCCATTCTATTTTGCGAATGTCTGTCAATTTAAGGAATAGATAAATTAATAAAAAAAAAACGAAATATGTATAGGCACTTAAACTTAAGTTGTTGTTTTTTATTGAATCCGAACTTTATTTAGTGACAATCTTAAGGAATGATTATGAGAACCACATTACAAATATGTATTTATTGTACAATTTTTTAAAACTTTTTTGTTAAATTTGAAGCGACTGTTTAAATCCCTTAGTCTGAAAAACATTCTGGATCGAAAAACTAATTTTTTCGTTAGTTCGTTAAGGTCGACAGATATGCTTTTATCTAATAGTTTTTTTATATACCCAGATGTTATTAATAAGCTATCCCCGTTAAAAGTTTGAAATATACATTCCAACTCTTCAATTTTTCGCATAAACTCTTCTGAAGGTTTTTTTGAAACCACCTTCACAGACGTCCACGTAAATGTATTGGACTCTTCATAATTTTGCCCAGACTTGTGACAAAGATATCCAGCAAGATGTTCTAGGCCATCAAAATAAGAGTCGCTCAGAATTTCTTCGAGAGGTGGTTCTGAGTTGTCAATATTTATTTTAGATAATAAATTTCCACTTAAATTTGATTTTCGTCCTTTCAAAAGCGAAAATAATAAATAACCGTTATTAGTCGTTACACACATTACTTACTGAACGTTTTACTCTCAAGGTGACGTAGCGATAACCCGCCCTTCTTACGTTCATTGTATCATGTGGTGACTGCTAACCTAGTCCATAGATAACGTATAAACTACCATAGACATAAACAACGGTATAACATTGTTATCATAATTTATTATTATAAAAATAAAGAAAATACGTTATCACAAAAGTACATATATTTAATTAAAGGTATAATTATAGTAACGTAATAAATAGTGCGAATACAATAATACAAATACATAGTTACAATTTTATATAAAGGAACTATTGCATTATTCTTTTTTAAAAATATAAAAAAATAAGCAAAATTTAAATAACAGTACAAAAAATTGTTAATTTCGATAAAATCCAGTAGCTTCAGTTTAATAGCAGTTTGATGAAGGAGATCTGGTAACATTCGCAACGCCTGAGTATGAGTAGTGATGTTTCCAATTAAGGCAGTAAATTTACTTGAGGGATGGAATAATTTATGCCCCTTATACTCTTTCAAGCATACACACAACTTTTCAGGTAATTCACATTTGATCAAAAAAAGTCAACAAACAAAAACGAAAAACTTATAACACAAAACTGTACAACGATTGATCGATCATACGACAACAAATTCATAAACATTGGGTGTTCAGTATGTCATTTTGTGAAATAGTTGAGTGCCCACGTAATAGATGGCGATTTAAAGGTCGTAGAGTGGGTTGCCTAATAAAGAATGCTGTTAAAGCTAGGTGTTTAAGGCCACTCTTCAATTTAGCTTGGGAAGACACTTGGTGAGATGGCGCTGATGTCAAATTAAGAAATCGAGCTTCTTATCTATAATCGTCATCTAAGGTTGAGGTGGTTGAGGGCATAGACTAGGATAGATGCACGACTCGCGGTATTTTTCATAGACTAGGATAGATGCACGACTCGCGGTATTTTTGGGATGGACACTCAGCGCCATCCGTTGTTTGCCCCACATTAATAAGACGTTACTTGGAATATATATAAATGGAATTGACAAAGAAAACTTTCTAAACTATTGCGCCATCTATACATAAAACTATGAAGCATCATTTAAGGCGCGCATTTCAAAATTTAACCAAATTTTTAATTATTTTATTGGAAATTGAAAAAAAAACAAATATAATATTGTTACGTAATTTACAATATCACGTATTTATCTCAACACTTTTTATTTAAATTAACTCCAACACAACAACGATTCAATATCTATTTCGATAACAACAACAACTCTATAACTATTTCGCTTGTCAATCGCTTTATCTTCTCTCCTCGCTTATATCTGTTGCTCTCTTCTATCAAATACTATCAAGACTACTGTCAAACTGTCCAACGCTGTTCCTTATATAGTATTATGGACGTTTCTAGGCAACTCTCGAAACGTCCAGCAACTCTCGGACTTTCTGGAACGCGTCATAGGTTACTTCCACACAATTTTCGCAGTCGGCGCTTGTAAACGTCAGAATGACACATCTGTCACACTGCCCCCCCTCTAGCGCTGATCGTCCCGATCAGTTTCTTCCACTGTGTATGGAGCCAACCGGTCGAGGTGTACAACTTTCATTTTCGATTTGGGGCTTCGTTGTATCCTGTAGACGACATCGTTTATCCGGGTAACCACTTTGTACGGGCCCTCCCAATTCCGTTGTAATTTAGGGCACCTTCCTTTCTTGCGAACTGGGTTATAGAGCCATATACGATCGCCCTCCCTGAATCCAGTAGAATTCGCTCGCTGATCGTAGTGGGTCTTCATTCGGTCACTTTCGAATTTTATTCTTGTTCTGACGGCTTTATGGATGGTGTTTAGCCGCTCACGTAGTTTAGACACATAATCGTCCGTGGACAGCGAAGAATCTTCAGGTCGGCCAAACATCAGATCAACAGGTAGTCTCAGTTCTTTCCCGAATAGCACATAGGAAGGGGTCTGTCCAGTAGTCTCGTGTATGGATGTCCTATAGGCCAGAAGGAATAAGGGAATGTGGCGATCCCAGTCGGTCTGATGATCGTTTACGAACATCCTCAGGTTGTTTTCCATAGTCGCATTAAATCGCTCTACCATGCCATCAGACCGAGGATACAGCGGAGTCGTTCTAGTTTTCCTTATTCCCATCAATTGACACACTCGTTGGAATATTTATGATTCAAAGTTTCGGCCCTGGTCAGTGTGAATCTGCATAGGAACTCGGCTGATCCAGTTGTTTATTATTGCCTCCGCCACGGTGGTTGCATCCTGGTTGGAGATTGCATAGGCTTCGGGACACTTGCTGAAGTAATCCATCACAACGAGGATGTGGCGGTTGCCATCTTCAGTTCGTGGAAAGGGACCTGCGATATCCATGGCTATTCTTTCGAATGGCGCTCCGACGTTATACTGGTGCATTTTTCCTCGTGTTCTAGTTCTCGGACCTTTGTTGGAAGCACATACTTCGCATCTTCTACACCAGTCTTCCACATCCAATCTAGCATTCACCCAGTAATACCGTTCACGTAGTTTCTCTAAGGTCTTCTTCACACCAAAATGTCCACCTCCAGTCCCAGCATGCAGCTCTTTTATTACTTCTTTCGTCTTTTTCTTGGGCAATACAACTTGTAATCGCTTCTTGGTCCCGTCCGGACTTTCCCAGATTCTTTTAAGGACTCCATTCTCGAGCTTTAAGGAATCCCATTGGGCCCAATAACATTTCGTAGTAGTACTCAGGGGGCTTACATCTGCCCATGTTGGTCGAGATTCTCCTGTCTCCTTCCATTTCATGATGGGTCCAAGGTCATCATCGGTTCGCTGTTCTTCAATCAACACTGTATCTTCCCAATTTTCTTGTCTCTTCACGGTGGTATGTAGGCATTGAATTTGTTCTAACCCTTCTTTTCGTTCCACAGAAGAACAGTGTTTGCAATTCCGTGGGCATGGTCGTCTTGATAAGGCGTCGGCATTACCATGGTGTTTTCCTGGCCGATCTTCAATTTTGAAATTGTACTCTTGTAAACGCTGTAACCATCTGGCCACCTGTCCTTCAGGGTTTCGGAATTGCAGCAACCATTTAAGAGAAGAGTGGTCAGTTCTCAGCAGGAATTCTCGCCCATATAGATATTTGTGGAAATGTTCTATAGTTTTCACCGCGGCCAATAGTTCTCGGCGGGTCACACAATAGTTCTTCTCGGGCTTTGACAGTGTCTTGCTAAAATATGCGATTACTCTTTCTTTGCCGTCTTGAACTTGAGAAAGAACCCCTCCAATACCCACATTGCTCGCATCGGTGTCGACTATAAATGGTTTTCCAAATTCGGGGTAAGTCAAAATCGGGGTGTTAGACAACTTATTTTTAAGAACTTGAAAAGCTTCTTGACAGGTGTTCGTCCAATCAAAAGGCACTCCATTCTCGGTAAGTCTGTGCAAGGGGCGAGCCACATCCGCAAAACCCTTCACGAATCTTCTATAGTACGAACATAATCCTAAGAAACTTCTCAATTCATGCTGGTTCGTTGGTTGCGGCCATTTACGAACTGCCTCGGTCTTGTCAGGATCTGTACCAACGCCTTTACTTGATATGACATGGCCTAGATATTTCACTTCAGTTCTAAACAACGCACACTTTTTGGGATTTAATTTTAGTTTTGCTGCTGTGAATTTCTGAAGTACTCTGCTTAGATTGGCGAGATGGTCTTCAAACGTTCGTCCAAACACAATGACGTCATCCAAATAGACCAAGCAGATTTCCCAATTGAGTCCTTGTAAAATGGTCTCCATTAATCTTTCAAAAGTAGCTGGTGCGTTACATAGGCCGAAGGGCATTACATTGAATTGCCAGAGGCCGTTCCCAGTAGTAAACGCAGTCTTTTCTTTGTCTTCAGGATGTACTTCGACTTGCCAATATCCGCTCTTAAGGTCCAACGTCGAGAACCATTTAATTTCGCTCGACAGACAATCTAACGTGTCATCGATTCGTGGCAAAGGATATCTGTCTTTATGTGTTACTTCATTTAATCGTCGATAATCAACACAGAATCTCGTTGATCCGTCCTTCTTACGTACCAAAACGATAGGGGAGGTCCATGGACTTTTCGATGATTCTATTATCCCTTTCTCGCGCATATCCTTAATCAATGAATCGACTTCTTCTCGTTTGGCCCATGGTACTCGTCTGGGTGGCTGTTTGATAGGTCTTGCATTTCCTGTGTTGATTCGGTGGTACGCTAGATTGGTTCTTCCATAATCGGTGTCATCAATCGCAAAGATATTTTGATACGTTCTAATTAGGTGTTCTAGCATTCGAGTTTCTTCTTCAGTAAGATGTTCAGTTGCCTTGTTGATTAATTCTTGTAATGCTTCTGGCAGCTTCTTGTTTTCTTCCCTCTGTTCTCTAATTTGGTCCAAATAATTGATGGTGGTAACTGGTTCTAATGTCCCTATTGGTGTTCCTTTCGTAAGTTTTTGTTCAAAGCCTTTCAGATTGGCAACTCTGACTGGAATCGTGGTCGAGCCGGTTTGTACCACAGTTCTTCCAACAAGGATGGCCTTATGCCTCAATTCTTCGTTGTCTTGCTCTATGACTCCAGTAATTTCATAAGGGACATTGTCCTCTATTGTAATTCGGGCAACAGCTTCGGAGTGTCCAGGTAAAACTTGGTCTTCAGCAACGACGACCCGTAGTGTTCGCTGATCAGTCCCATTTCTTTGTAGTGGCAGTTCTTGATCTCCTATTCGTAAACATTTTGTGCCCATGTCTAGCTGGATTCGGTGTCTTTCCATGAAGTCGAGTCCCAAAATTATGTCGTCGGTGATATCGGCCACCAGCACTTGTTGGTACAGGCTTGCGTCTCCAAGACCGATCACCACTTCGCATTCTCCATGAAACGATGTTGTTTCCCCTGTCGCAGTTGTTAAGACAGCATTTATGGTTAGCGGTCGGATCCTCCATTTACCGATTATTCGAGGGTTAACTATCGTTCTTGATGCGCCGGTATCCACTATCAGTTTTAATTTCCTGCCGTCCACGAAACCATCCACAGTAAGTGAATTACCAGTAGTTGTTTTCGATACGGAGATGATGATTGGGGCTTGGGGACGCAAAGCCGGCTTTCGCCCCGTAAGGCCGGCTATTCTTAGTTTCCCTGCTTGTTTTCTTCGGCAGCTGACGCCTGTCTTCTTCCAGATGGATAGCCGCTGCTCAAGTGTCCCCTACGTCCACAATTCCAACATGTAACTTCTCGTTTTCTCTTGACACAATCGCGTGAAAGATGCCCCTGTCAGCGTGGGCGCTCACCCATCTCTTCTTTCGGTTTTGAAGACATGACTTCTTTAGCTATTTTTACCATTTCTTGCCGAAAAATTTCGCCATCCTCTTCAAAATTCAACCCAGCCTGCCGGATTCTAACATGTCCTTTGGATGCTTGTTTGGCTGCTTTATATTCCAGCGCATGCGACAATGCTTCGCCTGCAGTTTTATGTCGAGACATGCGCAGAGCTTGTTGTATTTCGACATCTCGCACTCCATCGACAAACATTTGGGTGGACAGCTGGTCTGTAAAGTCTTGAGGGGCACTAGGATAAGCCAACCGCACAAGCCTTTCGACGTCCGCTTCGAATTGTTGAAGGCTTTCACTGCTACGTTGATATCGACTTTTTAATTGAGCCTGATACATTTGTTGTAGATGTTTATCACCGTAGCGCATCTCCAATCGGTCCACCAGAATTTTAAAATCGTTTTGTTGCATTTCTGGTATACCTTATAGAACGTCGAGAGCTTCCCCACGTAGCGCTATGATCAGGGCAGTGGCTTTTTCCATTTCATTCCATTCATTTGCTTTGGCAGCAGCGTCGAATTGTTTGAGATAGACTGACCAAGAGATCTTCCCATCAAATGTTGGTGGTTTTATTCTCGACATTCTGACACTTCCTTCTTCGCTTTTGTTTAGTTTTGGGTACTCTTGAACGTTCAAATTGGCCTTCATTTCGTCTAATTCCTTTTGAAACTTTTTGTGCACAGCATTTAACTCCTCTTGAACTTCTGCTCTTACTTCCTTTATCTCTTCTTGAACTCCTTGGACTTCTACCCTTACTTCCTTTAATTCTTCTTGAACTTCTTCTCTTACTTCCTTTAATTCTTCATGCACTTCTACATTTACTTCCTTTAACTGTTCTCTCAATCTTTCTTGTACTTTCTCCAATTTTTGTTTCATTTCTTCTTGACCTTTGTTTATATCTGATTTCATTTCTGCCATCATTTCTTCCTGGCTTGCCTTCATTTCATCTTTGCCTGCTTTAATTTCTTCCTTCATTTCTTCCTGGCCTGCCTTCATTTCCACCTTCATTTCTTCCTGACCTGCTTTCATTTCCACCTTCATTTCTTCCTGGCTTGCCTTCATTTCATCCTGACTTGCCTTCATTTCTTCCTGACTTGCCTTCATTTGTTTAAGCATTTCCATCAAAAATTTCATCTGCTCCTCCATTTTCGCTGCTTGACTTCTTGTTACTGGCATAAATCCCACTCCTGACACCAATTGTTACGTAATTTACAATATCACGTATTTATCTCAACACTTTTTATTTAAATTAACTCCAACACAACAACGATTCAATATCTATTTCGATAACAACAACAACTCTATAACTATTTCGCTTGTCAATCGCTTTATCTTCTCTCCTCGCTTATATCTGTTGCTCTCTTCTATCAAATACTATCAAGACTACTGTCAAACTGTCCAACGCTGTTCCTTATATAGTATTATGGACGTTTCTAGGCAACTCTCGAAACGTCCAGCAACTCTCGGACTTTCTGGAACGCGTCATAGGTTACTTCCACACAATTTTCGCAGTCGGCGCTTGTCAACGTCAGAATGACACATCTGTCACAATATTAACAAATTTATTAACAAAGTATAAATGCAGTAATCAGTACAATTAGTACAATATACGAGTAAATAGCAAAACATCAAATTAAAATACTTAATAAATACTAAAAAAGTAATTATGTTATTATCAAATAAAACCCAATTTGAACGTTTTAACGTATTTAGTCATATATTTTTTGTTCAGAATGAATATAATTTCAATTTGTTATAAAAAATAGGAGCCAAACGTTAAAACGTCAATAACATGTTATAAAAATAACAAAGTTCTGTTCGATAAAGTGTTGGGCCAAACAAAAAATTGGGCAACATGCAAAATAATACATAAATACAATAATAAGGATAAATATAACTAATAAATAAATAAATTACCTATAATTGCTGCATTTAGCAGCAGCAAGATTAATGAGTGGATCCGCGTAAGGCTTCTGGATTTTCACCCCACAGTGGTGTAAACTGCCGGGCAATGTTGTTCTGTGTGGGACAGAAAACACCCTTTCCACCCATACACGTTGCAAATGGGGTTGTTTGGGAAACTTGTACCTACAAGAATTACAAAAAATAAATGTATTCTCTTGTATACTGAACATCATTTCATTTTTACCTTGGGGTAATTTCCCTACATCCTTCGACGCAGCATATTCTTGTGTATTTCCATTTTTTTATTATCTGTAATAATATCAACAGCAGATTAATAAACGATTACTACCTATTAATTTAACTAGTTTTGATTCGAAGAGCAAAGTTTCTAACAAGCACTATTTCAGGATATAATAATTACTTATTGTAAAGCATGATTGACGTACTTAATGCATTACTTACTTTCAGGACAGGTAAAACTAGTTCTCACAAGCACTTTTAACAAAATTTTTTACGATTAAAAAATTGTAACGCCACAAACGTTTTAGCAACGTTTCCAACTAATCAGGGTGGGATGTCGACGGTAACGCCATCGTAGCATCTGTCCCACCAACTAAATCGCCTTTGTTTATTACCTCTAAATTACTGACAGTAGAGAAAATTTGGTTATGATGACGATTAAAAATTGTAGTTCATTGTCGGTGCGTATTAATGCACATAGGGTGCGCATCAGTGTGCACGTAAAATTTGGGATTTCCTATCATATGTGCATCAATTTGTTTATGGTTTATAGATTTGTTGTCGTATGATCGATCAATCGTTGTACAGTTTAGTGATGGTTTTGTGTTATAAGTTTTTCGTTTTTGTTTGTTGACATTTTTGATAGTGTGAATTACCTGAAAACTTGTTTTTTCACTTGAAAGAGTATAAGGGGCATAAATTATTCCATCCCTCAATTAAGTTTACTGCCTTGATTATAAACATCACTACTCAGGCGTTGCGAGTGTTACCAGATCTCCTTCATCAAACTGCTGTTATACAGAAGCTACTGGATTTTATCGAAATTAACAATTTTTTATGTCTTTTTTAAAATTTGGTAATTTTTATAGATACTTTTAAAAAAGAATAATGCAATAGTTCTTTTCTATAAAATTGTAACCCGTATTTGTATTATTGTATGCGCACTATTTATTACGTTACTGTAATTATACCTTTAATTAAATATATGCACTTTTGTGATAACGTATTTTCTTTATTTTTATAATAATAAATTATGATAACAAAAACCCTATACGCTTTACGTTTTTAAAATTCGCGCCATAGCCGGTATGGTAGTTTTCTATGTAGAATTTTATATCTTCTGTCTCACTTATGCTCTCACTCTTCAATTTAGCTTGGGAAGACACTTGGTGAGATGGCGCAGATGTCAAATTAAGAAATCGAGATTTACATCTATTATCGTCATTTAGGATGGGGACAGTTGTCAGGTGTTAGGCAATATTAGGTTAAGCTAGCTCATGTCACGTAAACTTAAAAATTCAATTTATAATAAACGAAAATTGCTGTGACAGTATTATTTGTGGACAATAAGTAAATAAAAACCAATTTTTATTTAATAAAGGCAACATGAAAATTAGATTTAATTCTTACGACATTATTTGTGTAGTAGCAGAGTTGCAGAAGTATAACATTTTGTAATTGTACTAATCAAAGTATTTATTAATAATTATTTTTAAGACTTATAGGAATGAGAGTAAATAACATCTACGATGTTGACAACAAGACTTATTTAATAAAACTTCACAAAGGTGATGAGAAAAGTCTGCTTTTACTTGAATCTGGAATTCGAATACATATTACCAACTTTGAATGGCCCAAGAATAATAGCCCTTCAGGTTTTAGTATGAAAGTAAATAAAATTTCACAACAAAAATATACATGATATATATTATTTGTTTTGTAGTTACGTAAACACCTTAAGAATAAACGGATTGAAAATGTGCAGCAAATAGGAAGAGATAGAATTGTACAATTAACATTTGGAAGTGGAGAAGCAGCATATTCCGTAATTGTAGAGCTTTTTGATAGAGGAAACGTTATTCTTACAGATTATGAAATGACAATTGTTTCTGTTTTAAGACCACATATTGAGGAAGATAAAATTAAGTTTGTAGCTCACGAAAAATACCCTGAAAGAAGAGTAAGAGATAATTCAGTTGATGTAGAAGTATTAAAGCGCAATTTTGAAAATAAGAGTAATCTATTGTTAAAAAGGGCTCTCCTACCATTGCTAGGTATAATGTTTAAAATCTGAATTGTACGAAAATCCATGTACTTTTCTTTTATAGATTATGGTTTACCTCTTATTGAACATGTTCTTATGAAATATAAGTTAGAAGATGCTAAAATTGGAAAAAGCTTTGATCAAAACAATGATATTCATATCAAAAATTTATTATTGGCATTGCAAGAAGCTGAAGAAATTGTAACTGAAGCAAAAAATAATCAACATTCAAAGGTTAGAGATTTTATATATAAAACTTTAGATGAAAATATGCGAACATATATGTTTAATTTCTTTTTTATAAAAAAAGATAAATAAATAAATATGCAATATTAATATAATTAATAAAAACATTTGGCTTTTTAAATACATTATTACAAATATGAACTTCATGTACATTGAATATATGGAAAACTTCAGGTTCTTGGAATAAAAGAAGCTAACTGAACCGCATTTATAAAAGTTGCTTTTTTACAATTAATCAAAACCCCTACCTTTCAAGAAATTTATTTAAGGAAGAGGATGCTTTTTGCTTGCAAATATGTTTTTTTCATGAAAAAAATTAAATGTTTCAACACGAAATTAAAATAACGTAAATTTAAAAAAAAATAAGAACTATCATTGGAAATATTAACATTGAAAACGAAACGAACACGGTAAACTATATTTAAGAGTAATATTTTATTTTAGGGTTACATTATTATATCAAAAGAAAAGTCTATTTCAAAAGATAATAATACTGATGAAAATTATTTATGCACCTACGTTGAATTCCATCCAATGCTGTTTCGTCAATACAGTTCTATGTGTTATCAAGAATTTGATTCTTTTAATTCTGCTATTGATGAATTTTTTTCCAAAGTGGAAAGTCAGAAGAGAGAATTGCAAACTTTTAAACAAGAACAAGAAGCTTGGAAAAAGTTAGAGAAAATTAGAAAAGGTTATTCCAATAAAGTACAATCTCTGGAAAACGAACAAGTAATTGACAAGCAAAAAGCTGAACTCATTACTAGAAATCAGAAATTGGTAGATGATGCTATATTAGTTGTACGAGCGGCATTGGCTAATCAGGTATTTTGTTTGTATTTTTAATTATGATTAGATAAAACTAAAGGGTGTGTGATTATAGATATCATGGGATGAAATTAAAATCTCCATAAATAATGCAGCTATAAAAGAAGATATGGTAGCAAAACATATTAAAGATTTAAAATTAGAAATTAACCATATAAGCTTATATCTGGAAGATCCATATTCATTCAACGAAGGAAGTGATACATCTAATGTTTCATCTGAAAGTACAGATTTAATTCCCAGTATGGTTGTTGATGTAGATTTAGGTTTATCTGCATTTTCAAATGCTACTAAGTGAGTTTCTAACTTTTTTTGGTGTTAATTTAGATTGTTTTATACATTTCTTTTCCGTTATCAATATTAAAGAATTGTTGCAGGTATTACGATAAAAAGAGAACAGCATCCAAGAAACAACAAAAGACCGTGGAATCACAAGCAAAGGTTATAAAATCTGCAGAGAAGAAAAATAAAGAGACAACTAAAAAGGTAACAATAATGCTTTTTTGTGATAATTGATGTGTATCACGAAGGCTAAAAACAGGAATTCAAACTTCGTAACATGCTTTGCAATCTTTGCGTGAAACGCAAACCAATATGTCCGTACAAAAGACAAAAAATGTGTTAGCATGTGTTGACATGGCGAAGTCGGTCGTGAAAAGTACAAGTCGCATACTTTATTTACGTACTTTTATGTAGTTTGTAAAGTTGTTGTCGTTATTGTATTGCATTCAAAACCTGGTTAAAATAATTTCGTCGAATTTCCTAAATAAATATATATTTCCGTTTTTTTTTTTAATTTTATTTTTATCACACATTGCAGAATCTTTCTGAAATTAGTTACATATTTTGGTTGCTTCAGGTTCAGACGGTCAGTAATATACAGAAAATAAGGAAAACGTTTTGGTTTGAAAAATTTTATTGGTTTATTAGTTCCGAAAATTTTCTTGTAATTGGAGGAAGAGACCAGCAGCAGAATGAGCTAATAGTTAAAAGGTGATTATAATAAAACATTTGTTCCTTTTTATCTATTTAAAATCCTTTGTTATAAGAGTTTTTTCTTTTTGATAATATTATCTTTAATAAAACAAAAGTATATTTCTCAGAGTAATGTAAGTTACTATTTTATTCATATTATAGGTACTTGAAACCAAAAGATGTTTATGTGCATGCTGACATTCATGGAGCAAGTAGTATTGTCGTTAAGAATCCTAGTGGTCAAATACTTTCTCCTAAAACACTTATCGAAGCTGGAACAGCCGCTATATGTTATAGGTAATTAAATATAGGCTTGTAAAAGTATATGATTTTATCATTAAAAAAAAATTATAATAGGTAAGCTCACTAATAAGTCAAATATTACACCTACTTTTTAGCTGGCAATCAGTAGATAAAGTAGATTAAATGGTGAGCCCATCATGGAGTTTTCACATTAAAAAAAGTTCTAAGCAGATAAATTAAGATATTTAATTTAGTTGTTGCATTGAAAAAAATAAAAACAGTAGTGGTTCGTGGGTTATATATAAGGGAAACCAAGTCTAAAGTTCTTGGAATTTTGCATTAAAAGGAGATTATTGTGTAAATTGTAATAGTTTATACATTTGTTGAATTGAAAAAAATTGTTGAAAACACCAGCGATTTATGTCTCATGGCATAGAACAATAACATTCCATATACGACAAACATGTCGATTTTTACTTTTAGTTAAATTAACAAATAACAACCTGAACCTGCAAATCAAAAAGAATAATGTTTTGTTTGATTCCTTATGAATGATAATAAAGTTACCGTAGGGGAGGACAGAGTTATTGTGATAAAGTAATTCCCTTACAAATTTTGTAATTGTTTTTCTTTAAGGGAAAATTAAACGAATTCATTAAAATGTATGTCCATTCTTATTCCAGATAAGATTACAATATTCAATATTGTAATGAATTGCAATAATTCGTACAAGCTTACGTTAAAAATTAAATCGTTCGAGCCAGCCCCAGCCAATCAATTTTCGGTAATTCAAACATTAACCCGAAAGTTCATTTAGTCAGTTACGCAGGCAATAACATACTGTCAAATGCCACATTTTGTGCCAAGTCTGATTTTCATTAAATTTTACATTTTTGCACTTGCTTTTTGATCTTAACGTGGATAACAACTTCAGCAATTATAATAGAAATATTTACCAACATTATTTTATCTTTGTAGTGTAGCTTTTGTTTAATGCTTTTATGCATTTATTTTTTGTAGTGTAGCTTTATATTTCTCAAATATGATAACGAAGTAATTTTAAAATTGTGATGATTATTTATTTTTAAAATATTAACATAAGTAAATATGTATTAAAATATTTTAATAGTATTAATCTAACAATTTTATAATTTACTTATATTACTTAATCGTTTCCAAAAACTACAAAGGATAAATATACAAAAACACTAAAGAAAAGTTAAACTACAAAATTACTAAATAAAATTTGTTGACATCCACGGCCGAGATAAAAATGCCAAGTGCCTACGAAACTTCCGAATCAACCATCGGCTGTTGTTTGAAATACTTTTTTAACGTATGCAGCTGACCTAAAATATTAGATCACTTGATGTTTTCTTTTAATTAATCAATAAAATCTTGCCAATTTAACTGTACATCATATACTTTATTGGCAATTTTAGTGTTGCTTGGGATGCAAAAGTTGTTCCAAACGCATACTGGGTTTGGGGAGAACAAGTCAGTAAAACAGCACCTACGGGAGAATATCTGTCTACGGGAAGCTTCATGATTCGAGGAAAGAAAAATTTTCTACCGCCCTTAAATTTCATACTTGGTTTTGGAATATTATTTCGTCTTGAGGAAAATTGTGTTGAAAAGCATAATGGAGAAAGGAAACCTATTACAAGTGAAGCCGATTTGCCGGAACTAAATGTTAATGCTGTTTCAGAAGAAAATATACAGGAAGATAATTTCGATAAAAATGATGAAGAAGGTAAGGTTATTTGTTTACAATATGTTGTACGGTACTTCTAAGTTTTCATTCAGAATGTGTTGAGAAAATGAATGAATCGACAAATCATTTTGCTACTTTTTTCTGGGTTGTTTGTAATAATAAATGTTCGCAAAATAATTTATAAATTCAATTATTATATAATAATTTCAGAGACGAGGACAACATAACCCAATTTAAGATATTCTGTAATTAAGTTATTAAGTTGCCTAATTATTTGTAATTCATTAAAAAATAGCATTTCGTTGTATGGATATATTTCGTAAATTTCTCAACGCGTTTTGGGTAAAAATTTTGGGCAGTGGCTGAATTCGATAATTGAGTGTAAAAACTCCCCACCTACATGCCTACAAAGAGAAAGCGAAATTGTATGAAATTAAAATTTTTATTTCTATCCACTTAAATATGCACGCACGATAAGACAGGATTTGACCATACCAAATAAATCTTAAGTCTAAAAAGCAATATATATTTAGTATTTTAAATTTCTAAACACCATCGATATTTGTCCCCATTAGTCAGGACCGTTTGTCACGTGATTGTGATCAGAGTCTAGCAAAAAATAACAGAAGCTATCCTGATGATAACTCATACGGTGTATGGGTATGTGAAAATAAAATGGATTATCGTAGAATTAGGCTAAACAAAACACTTTAAAATACGGAATTATATATAAAACATGTTTAGAAAACAAATACTAGTTACGATATCCAAGGTATCTTCCTCAATTAGATGCGTGATATATAAGACAGGAAAAGAACAAGCATTACTTTGTATACTACTCATCAACCTCACTAAAAGGGGCGTGGTCACATACTAATGATCGGATGAAGGGATCCGCGCTTTTCGATATTTTTTTATTGCCATTTCCTGTTTATGAATTTTTTTTATTTAACCACTTATTATATATATGTTTGATTTTAGAAGTCAAAATGAATATTTATTCTGAAGTATGTGAAACTGAGACTGATAACATATTAAATGTATTAGAAACAAAATCTACTCTACAATGTGAAGACTCCGTGCATATTAGTAATAAAATAATGAAAGAGGATAACCACGATATTATTGATAGGTAAGATTGCTATTATGCAATTGTCGACTTCACAAATTTTCGAACGAAAGTGTATTTTCTATTAAATCAGTAGATGATTGATCATATACACTTTAATAAAGCAATGTTGAAACTCGACACTTACATTCCATTTATAATTTAAAAATCATGTTTCGAAAATGAACTGGTTTAACTATGAAAAATATTGTTTTTACTATTTGTATTTTACTAGAACCACACTAATTACCGAAGATGTAAACTCTAAAACTTCATCAGAAGACGGTAAATTTTCAAATAAAAGAGATTGTTCGGAAACTCGACTGCTTAAAGAAAAAGACAAGAAAACTGTACTTAAAAGAGGTCAAAGAGGAAAAATGAAAAAAATTTCTGAAAAGTATAAAGATCAGGACGAAGAAGAACGTATGCTACGTATGGATATTTTGAAGGTAAAACTAAAATTTAACTAATTATATAAAAACTTTTCATGATAATTTATTGTCTTTAATTCTTTTTAATAAATATTATATTAAGTTATTTTTGTAATGTACAATTATACGTACACTTAGGAAAAAAGGAAAACAACTATTTTTTTTATATCTTCTTAGTCTGCAGGTAATATTAAAGAAACCAAAAAGAACAAGAAAAATAAAATCGTATTAAAGACTACGCTTAAACAAAGCTCACAACATGGATCTTTAACTTCCAACATCCAAAGAGAAAAAAAGGCCCAAGTTTTTGATGATGATATTGTTCAGGATGATGTAGATGTTATAAATACACTTACTGGTAAACCTTTCTCAGATGACGAACTCTTATTTGCTGTTCCAGTTGTAGCTCCATACAACAGCTTAAATGGTTATAAGTAAGTATTTTATCACCTTTATGAAATGCTTTTACATTCAAAACTTCATTTTAAAATATTGAATTCAGTTAGCTGTTACTTTGTGATAGTTTATCATAATGAAATTAGAAATCAAACACTTAACTTTGTTTTATATAACTTTTATTTTCATAAATTGCGACTATTTACAATGAATCGCTGGATAATGTTAATTGTGTAACAGAAAATATAGTCGCAATTTGTGAAAATAAAAGTGATGTAAAACAAAGTTAGTGTTTCATTTGTAATTTAATTTTAAGTAGTTTGTGCAATAATAATATTTTTGTTTAAGATTTAAAATAAAAATTACGCCAGGAAACGGAAAACGTGGAAAAGCTTTAAAAACTGCAATAAATATGTTTCTGAGCGATAAACTAATATCAAGTCACGAAAAGGACTTACTTCATGTAGTAAAGGAAGAACAAATAATTCAGAATTTTCCAGGAAAAATAAAGCTTTCTGGACCAGGAGTAAATACTAGTAAAAAGTAAAACTGTCAGTAATATTTGTCTTGTTTTCTACTGCTAAAGAATTTATTAAATAACATATATGTATTGGTTTTTACTTTTTCTGTTAGTGATAATCATAATTGAAATGAGAAAACCAAGTCAGTAAGAAGTTATGTGCTCAACAATTCTTTACAAAAAAAAAATTATTATTAGAAGGGTAAAATCATGAAGATACAGAAGAAGTTTAGTTCTACTTTTATATCTAAAAATTGTTTCGAAATTTTAAAAAAACAAGTATGACGCAGAGGACTCCGATCGATATACAGGGTCTTAATTATAAAAGATAAAGAATAACCACAGATTCGTGGGAAATCAACCAAATCCCTTCGTTTGTCCATGAGAGGGCGCTAAAGGCACCAAAAAAATATTTTTATTCAAATATTCAAAAACGCTTGGTAATAAAATTTCAATAAAATTTGGTACATGAGAATGTTTATGAAAATATTAATTTCCGTTGTGCAAAGCAATTTTCTTAAAGAATGACAAGGGTGAAAACCACCCCTTCCCCCTGATACAATTGTTCCAAACTTTTTTAAAGGGTTGAATGTGTATTTCAATTAATTCTTTTAGAAAGACGCATATCTTAACTTCATTTTTTTCTTATAATAAAATCATATCTACAACAGCTTTGTATCATCAATCAATGATTTCCGGTAAAAAATTTTGGAATTATATTTCAAACAACGTAACTTAATCTGTCCTAGATATATATAACTTTTAACCTTTCCTTTAACAGTACAAAGAAATCAACAAATTAAAAAAGAAATGTGCTATATCGGGCGGGATATGAATTTGGACTACATTACGTTCTAATATGCCACTTTTCCTAGTGAACTATCGAGTTTCTTGCTTTGGGATGTTTCACTTTAACTATTTAATATTTATTAGTCAACTAGTCGTAGCCTCGTAGCCCCGGTACCAAAATTTGTCAACATTGGGGACCTTAGACTAGGAAGGAAGGGGCGAATCGTAAGTCGTATGTTGGGCTGCGTCGTATCTGACGGATGCTACTTTTTTTACGCCAAACATTGTTTGAAAAGTGTAGTTTAATTTATTTGTTTTTTTAAAAACAAATTAAATTGGTTATTTGTTGTTCTTATGACTGTAAATGCTACAGTGTAAAAAAAGAAGCAGGAGTCACGTTTCACAGATAAAATGAATTGTTTATATTATTGTTAAATAATTTTGTTTGTGGCATATGTATAACTGAAAGTATTTTCTAAAAAGGATCATAATGCTTCATATTTTTTTTATTGGAATGAGTTTCTGTTAGTTTTCTCAAGAAAAACTAGCACATTTAGAATTAAAAACTTAAAAATACAAATAATACAAACGCACAAAAAACACTTTGAAAATTGTTTTGGTTTATGAAATACTCTATATGTAGTTTGCTTTCTTAATTCCAAAAGCAAGAAGGAACTGTGGCCGTATATTAAAATATAAGTTGATATTCTTCAACATCTCGCATATGTACCTAATACCTACTGATAGCGCAAAGCAGTACGAAGGAGTTGAACAAATATTGGCTTCATTTGCAAACAAATCATAGCATAGCCATAAGCGAACAAATTACTAAAAAAATCAATAAATTGTGGAAGAAGTCTAAAGTTACTTCATCAGTATATGGCTCTCTTTTCTTATAGAAAAGTATGTATAGTTAAGTACAAGGATGACTTAGGTTACCAAATCATGCAGTTTCTTCTTGATATAAAAAAAGTATATCCGGGAGTAGTGGAAGGAAACTAAAAGGAAGGTTTGACCATGGGCGTAGCTAGGGATTTCTTCTAGGGGGGGCAGCTTTCAAATAGCCGTCAAAATTTATATATATAAATATATCTAATATACAAGGTTATTCACGCTATACGGCACGGAATATTATGGCCAAAATATGAAAATTTCAAAAACTAAGTTCTGGGTTATATAGGGGTCTATTATGGTTACCTTTTAAAATTATGTTCATACTATACAGGGTGTTCAAAATGCCCTAAAAGTATCAAAGTTATGTTTTTTTTTAATGGAACTCCCTGTATATTATTGAATTTTTGGATTGTTCAATCAAAATAAGTGTTTGTTTTGATAAGGTTTGTAATATCTAAACCTTAAGGTTTTTTAAATAATTTGAATTTTATCGAAATCTAACCTAATTTTTATGTATCAAATACTTAAGAAATATTTAAATTATGTAAGCGAAATTTACAATGAAGTGTAACAATTAGTGATGTGCCGGATCGCTAAAATTGTATATCCGCGGATACGGATCTGAAAACGGATATTTGGTCTCAAGATCCGCGAATACGGGTACGGATACGGATCTTTACTTTCTTAGAGTACGCGACAGTAAATATTGTAGGCACATCGACCTTTTGAAAGAGACAAACTGTTATGAAACTTTTTAAGAGCTAACTTTTATAATAGATTGCCTCTTTGCAAAGATCCATGTGCAATATTTACCGCCGCGTATAGTTTAGTGTGACACTAGGCAGCACAGATAACGTTTGTGTTTGGTATATCAGTTAAGAAAAATGTCTATAAAACACCATCAAATCCAATAATGCAATATTAATGTCACAATAATTTTAAAACTAAAATAATCTGGTCGCGTCTAATCAATTTAAGACGACCGTCTTCTTCGGCCGTCGTGTGCGTTCTGTCCTTGGTGAACCATGTGGCAGGCGGCATCCCTCTTAATATTTATTTTTTGCTTTATTTATTGCCGCTTTTGTCGGCAATTACCCGTCACGCACTCATCTATACACACTAGTGATGTCAAGTACGATTACTTTTTGGTACTCGTTAGTACCAGTTACTTTATTAATCAATACTCGTTACTTTGTAATCGTTACAAATACTCGTTACTTTTTCTGTAATACGTAATATCTTTTACCTAGGTACGATCCACAGTAACGACGATTACCATGGCGATTACCAATAAATAATCGGTAATATGTATATGTATAATTATGTTATTCCCTTTTTATATGTATTATCGTTTATTCCTAAATAAAAAAAAATAGTTCAATAGAAATTAAGAGTTTTATAATAATAACAATAACAATAACAAAAGTGCAGCTCTCTTTATCAATCAATAGAATTCAACAAGCCATTTTTAAACATTATTATTAAATTATACATAACTATAAATACAGATATTTATATTATCGTATGTTGACGCACGACGACGCGATGCTGCTCTACATGTTTATAATAAAATAATAATAACACGATGAATGGTGCAAGTAGTCCTCTAAGCACGAGCTTGTCTTCATCATAGATAGTCTTCGTTCTGTTTCATTTCCACCCATACATCATATATACCTAGGTATGTACTTAGGTACATAATATGGATATTGAATATAACAGGTACATGGTACATTTTTTATACGAAATAATATTGGTAATCGAACTGGCATGGCATATCGATTACTTCGATTACTTCGTCTTACGACTCCTACGACTAATGTACCGAACAGTACCGATAGTACCGGAATAACTAAAAGTAATCGGTAACGATTACTTTCCCAAAGTAGTACTCGATTACTACGATTACTACCAAGTAACGAGTATTGAGTAACGAATCATTACAATATTGACATCACTAATACACACAGCACTGCCTAAATCTATATTGATCGGCACAATATATATATATTTCATCTACAAATTTAAAATTAATAAGGTAAAAAATCCGTAAAAGATCCGCCAAAAACTAACGGATACGGATACGGATACGGACCTCTCTTCTCCCTCGGATATCCGCGGATACGGATACTGATATCCGGCACATCACTAGTAACAATAGATCATATTTTCTATCTCAATTATAATAAACTCGTCATCTTATACAGGGTGTCCAAAAATTAATACTACTTAAGTATGAACTTTAAGGGGTTGTAACTTGATTAATTTAAATGGAACGCCATATTTTTTAACATACCAGAAGATGTATTTTTTAAATACCTATCGATTGGTAGTAGGGTGTTCATAAGCTAAGTCTTCGCGTTTTTTAAGGAAACGCTAAATAATCGTTTCATGCGCCATGTGGAGTTTTTTAAATAAAAGTTCCAATGTATCTAGTTGCCTTTGGTGTTTATAGTCAGATGTTATTATTTATTATTAAGGTGTTGATTATTCAAAATAAACATTTATTTAAAAAAGAGGAGCGTATTGATATGATTTTTATCATGGGGGAATGTTATAAGAATTGTTTATTGGCTTTTCGAGTTTATGCTCAAAGGTTTCCCGAAAGAAAACATCCTAAGCCAGCCGTTTTTAAAAGATTATTAAAACTTATAACTTAACTTATGAACACCCTAATACCAATCGATAGGTATTTAAAAAATACATCTTCTGGTATGTTAAAAAATATGGCGTTCCATTTAAATTAATCAAGTTATAACCCCTTAAAGTTCATACTTAAGTAGTATTCATTTTTGGACACCCTGTATAAGATGACGAGTTTATTATAATTGAGATAGAAAATATGATCTATTGTTACACTTCATTGTAAATTTCGCTTACATAATTTAAATACTTCTTAAGTATTTGATACATAAAAATTAGGTTAGATTTTGATAAAATTCAAATTATTTAAAAAACCTTGAGGTTTATATATTACAAACCTTATCAAAACAAACACTTACTTTGATCGAATAATCCAAAAATGCAATAATATACAGGGAGTTCCATTAAAAAAAACCTAACTTTGATTCTTTTAGGGCATTTTGAACACCTTCTATAGTATGAAAATAATTTTAAAAGATAACCATAATAGACCCCTATATAACCCAGAACTTAATAAAGTTTTTGAAATTTTCATATTTTGGCCATAATATTCCGTGCCGTATAGCATGAATAACCCTATATAAAATTGTCGTGTCACAATGTTAGTTACCGTACTCCTCCGAAACGGCTTGACCGATTTTTATGAAATTTTATATGCATATTCAGTAGGTCTGAGAATCGGGAACTATCTATTTTGCATACCCCTAAGAACACCCCTAACTTTTTTATTTTTTGGACAATTTTTTTTTATTTGGCATTAAAAAATACATAATATAACCCTTAATTTTCATCCTTCTACCACCAACCCCCAATTTTTAATAGCGATATTAGTACTATAATAATCTTCAACTATCGATAACTGATCAATTATTATCAATCGATTAGTCATCCCCGCCAGGCCTCTACTGATGTCACTGCTCACCCAGCAAACAACACGGAGTGGGGATGAGAATGAAGCAGATTTTTCTACAATGTCACATTGGTTACAGGGAGTATGTTCTAAGAAGTAAAAGAATGTTTTATTATAACATTTCAGAATGATTTGGCAATGTTCAAGAATGTTCCAGAATCTTGAAGATCATTCAAGAATGTTTCAGAATGTTAAAAAAAGTTAGAAAATGTTTTGAATCATTATGAGATGTTCTGGAAAGTTCTAAATTCGCGAATATTCTAGAATGTTCCATCAAACGTGTATATTCATACCCGAAATGTTAGACATCAGTTAGTTATACAAAATAATTAAACAACATGTTTTTAAAATTTAATTTATCTTATATTTATTAATTCTGTATTCTCTTATGGTCGTTTGAGGCCTTATTTACAGATCTATGAAATATCCATCCATGCAATTTTGAATTTCGCGGTTTTTGAATTAAGATACCGTAAGTGTACACTCACCTTACCACACGCGGTAGACGAAGCGTGAGCATTTCACTTTAAGTCAGAGTGATAATGACAGGGTTTAGTTAGATTTTGAACGAAAACTCAAATTCCTTTTCCAAGCTTTCTAGGGGGGGCAGCGCCCCCCTGCCACCCTAGCTACGCCCATGGGTTTGACAGTTAAAGAAATTGATCCTCCTTCATTTATATCGTCACAAGAAGAAAAATTTCTTCTTCCGGCAAAAAAGCCGCGATTAGAAAACGAGGATGCTAAGATTATGATATAGGAAGAGTAATTAAAAAAGATGCAACCGACCCTGATTATGAAGGCGAAGATGTCTTTTGAGATTTGCAAGAATCTCACCCAACAGAAGGGGTTTGGAGTCATTAAATACTTCGGAAGTGACGAATCGAGGGATCCTTTTCTTGTTGGAACAAAGTGCCATTAGACAATACCTTCTCGTGCTGCACTTCGAGTGTAAGAAGTTAAAAAAACGTGAGCTTCTTGTTGCCAAAAATGTCTAAATAAAAAAACTTGATTCCCGTTGTATTGATTTTTTAATTTAATCTTTTAATTTTTTTTAATGGAGGGCTTCGTTTTTCGAGATATTGATGTTTTCAGGTTTTATTTTTAACTTCAATCGCATTGTAGATATCACTGTTTTTCAGCTGGTGCATAGCATTAAAAACAGAAGGTATAATCATGGAAACCATTCCATACCATAACCTAACCTAATCCTTTCGGTAGTGCATAGCACTTTTTGGTGGTGAATAGCACTTTTCTGGGGAGTATACCACGGTGTTCGTTCCTATTGGATACCGGAGGAAGCAGGACGATTATACGAGCCAATGTGACGACAACAAGCAAGCTTCAACCGACCCAATGGAAGCTACGCACGGCCACCGGGGAAATGGTAAATGTCCATGGTGAAAGCTACGTCAAGATCCTCATAGGAAAGACCTTCTTCCGACACTGCGTGCTTGTGGCTGAAATTGAAGACAACGTCATTCTGGGCTTAGACGTGCTTCGGAAGTACGACTTTTGCATGAGTTTCCAAAGAAAAGTCGTGACCTTAAACGGAGAAGAGTTCAAGCTAACTACTGAGGACACTGTAACATCTCAAGCCAGAAAGCTACAAGCAAGAACGGAAGACACGCAACGCCTACCAGAAGTCTTGACGAAATTGTGCCAGGAAGCAGGTGGCAAATGTAATCCTAACCAACGACGTGAAATAAAAGGATTACTAAAAAAGTACCAAGACTTCTTTGAAGTAGAAGGCGGCATGTAGGGGCGAACCAACCAGGAGACTACCACTGGCCAAGAGAGAAGAGGCTGAGAACATCATAAGTGAAATGCAAAGGGACGGGGTAATAGAACCATCCACTAGCCCCTGGACATCGCCGGTAGTTCTGGTCAAGAAAAAGGATGGTTCGACACGCTTCTGTGTTGATTACCGCCAATTAAACAATGTGACGAAAAAAGACAGCTATCCCTTACCACGAATCGATGACACCCTGGATACACTCTCAGGGTCGACGATATTTTCCACCTTAGATCTCAAGAGCGGATACTGGCAAGTGGCTTTGGACAGAGATGCCAAAGAGAAGACAGCGTTTTCTATTGGAACGGGGCTGTGGCAGTTCAAGGTGATGCCGTTCGGGTTGTGTAACGCTCCAGCCACCTTTGAGCGACTTATGGAAACAGTCCTGGCTGGCTTAATTGGGAAGACTTGCCTGGTATACCTCGACGACATCATCGTAGTTGGGAAGGACTTCAACGACCATCTGAAAAATTTGGAGGAAGTTTTCCGAAGACTCCGTGATGTCCACCTAAAACTAAGCCCCAAGAAATGTCAGCTATTCCAAGAGACCGTCAACTACCTGGGGCATGTAATATCCGGAGACGGCGTTTCAGTCGACCCACAGAAAATCAGGGCCGTGCAAGAGTGGCCTGTACCTGCTGACGTCCATCAAGTCAGAAGTTTCCTTGGACTCTGCACCTACTATAGACGTTTTGTTCCTGGATTTGCAAAAATCGCTAAACCTTTGACACGACTCACAGAAGAGAGTAGACCATTTTGTTGGGAGCAAGACTGCCAAGCTGCCTTTGAACAGCTAAAGAAAACTCTCACTTCTACACCTGTGCTGAGCTATCCCCTACCAACTGGGAAGTTTATCCTGGACACCGACGCTAGCAATATTGGAATTGGCGCTTCAGCAGAACTCTATCCAAACCTGAACGGAATTACTGCGTAACCAGACACGAATTGTTAGGCGTAGTAAAAAGTGTGGAGAATTTCTACAAATACCTCTACGGAAGAAGGTTTTTGCTACGAACCGACCATGCCGCGTTAAAATGGCTGCTGAATTTCAAGAACCCCGAGGGCCAAGTGGCCAGATGGATAGAGAAGCTGCAAGAGTATGACTTTGACACAGAGCACCGAGCGGAAAGTAGCCACAAAAACGCCGACGCCTTATCCAGAAGACCTTGCCCGGATAATTGTAAACACTGTCAACGCGTCGAGGAACATGAAGAGGTTAGGAGGATAACTATCCTGGACGAACAGTGGCAGCCCGACAATATTAAGGTAGAACAACATTCCGACGTGCTCCTAAAAATTTTCCTGGATTGGAAGAAAGAAGGCAGAAGACCAACCTGGCAGGAAGTGGCTGCCAAGTCAACAGAAGTAAAATCCTTGTTGGCTCAATGGGATTCCATTGAAGAAGAAGATGGTCTCCTGAAGCGCGTCGTTGAGAATCAAGATGGCACAGAAAGCAGACGTCAGCTGGTGATACCAAGAAGCTTTGTAAAAGAAGTTCTGCAGTGCCTTCATGACGACCGTTCGGGAGGACATTTCGGTGTAAAGAAGACCCTTGGCAAAGTGCGAGAACGATTTTACTGGGTCAACTGCAAGAAGGACGTAGAAGATTGGTGCAGAAAGTGTACGACGTGCGCCGCCAGTAAGGGACCTCAGAAGCGACAGCGTGCCCCGATGCGGCAGTATAACGTCGGCAGCCCATTCAAGAGAATTACTATAGATGTGGCCGGACCATTCCCAGAATCTGAAGATAGAAATAAGTACATCGTAGTGGCAATGGACTACTTCATGAAATGGGTTGAAGCGTACGCCCTTCCAAAACCAGACGGCAGCTACAGTGGCGGAAACGCTCGTGAAAGAGTTAATCAGCCGATTCGGAGTACCACTGGAGCTGCATTCCGACCAAGGACGGAATTTCGAGTCAGCCATATTTCAGGACATCTGTAAAATATTGGGCATTCATAAAACTCGAACTACAGCCCTACATCCTCAATCAGACGGCATGGTAGAACGAATGAACAGGACCATTAACAAGTACCTGTCCAAAATGGTCTTCATACATCAGCGAGACTGGGATCGTTATCTGCCATTGTTCCTTTTGGCATACCGATCTTCCGTACATGAAACTACTGGACAAACACCAGCAAGGGTACTGTTCGGGCGAGAGCTGCGACTACCATGCGATTTAAAGTTCGGATGCAAACCTGGCAAAGACGTGGCTGGAGAAGATTACGTCAGTGAACTCCGAAGATGACTACATGACATTCATGACGACATACGTTCCCATATGCAGATAGCCAGTGACCGGATGAAGGACGCATATGACGTTAAGGCCACTGATGGAGGATTTCAGGAAAGAGATTTGGTGTGGCTTTATAATCCCAAGCGTCAAAGGGGTCTTTCGCCGAAGCTGCAACAAGATTGGGAAGGCCCGTATAAAGTTATCAAACGAATCAATGACGTAATCTACCGAATTAGACGTACCCCCAATGGAAAACCAAGAGTAATCCACTTCAAACGACTGGCCCCATATGCTGGGGACAACCACGAAGAGTGAGCCTCTTCAGAGTCAGAGTCGTGCAGACTCGTTCGTCAGAGCCCCAGTACGAAGAATTTATGGCTGAACATAGCTTACGCCGTAAAGCCCGATTTGGAGTCACCACCGAAGTTCGGCAGGACCTATTCGCCGTCCCGAAGGAATACTCGCTGGCCCATTGGTGGCAAGAGATTTGGACATGAGTCGTGGGATTGCCACGGTCTTTCGGAAGAAGTTTGGGCAACTACCGATGTTACTCGACCAGGTCAAAGATGGGAGAAAAGTATTGCAGTTACTCGATGGGACGCGATCCATCTTCTATCTAGTCCCCAAAAGCAAGTCGTCGGAGAAGCCTGCCTACCACTCCTTAAGGGACTCCCTGATAGAGCTAAGAGAGCAGTTGCTGCTCGCCAACATCCCGAAGCTGTCAATACCGAGGATCGGATGTGGACTCGATGGGCTGGATTGGAGGGTGGTCAGAAACATTCTGGAGGTCTTGTTCCGATACACGGGAATAGAAATCTTGGTGTGCGCCGGAAACCCACGACGAGGACCGTCATCACTGAAGACAGTTGACTGCTACTTCCACCTGACAACCGGATGCCGAAGCGGATCCACCTGCAGGTACCGGCATGATCCTCTGAGGGAACGGCAGAATGTGATCCGGGACGGATCACCCTTAAGGAGGGGGTAGTGTAGCGACCAGGGACTGTACGAGTGTGCGGTAACAACTTGTCTGCATGTACTTGTTATCGCTAACATGCTTACGGCGTAGACACCGCACACGGTACTTTTCGTGTTATCAACTTACAAGATGTAAATCATTCCCCAGCGACAAGTAACAAGTTCAATTCTGGAATCATCGAGAACTTTCTAATTATTATTCATCATTCGAGAACCATCAGGATTTCATTTTCGAATCATCTAAAAAGTTCGAAAGGTGTATATAAAGTGATCATCTTTGGACCGAGACACAGTTGTTGTGAGAAACCATCAGTGCGCGAATCAAAACGATAAATAATAGACAAATATGTAAATATAATTATATAAATAGTGTTAAATAAATTATTATTTAAATAAATATCTGACTAGAAAATTCGTTACAGTATTTATTACGAGCTAATTGAAGTTCTGTAAAATTGCCAATTTTGCTTTAACAATTACTACTTTTTTTTAGTATATTATTGAAATATTAGGGTGAATTTTGTAAAATTCGTATAAAGTATTAAACGCCATCTATTCGATAAAGCGAAACTAACATTTGATAATAACTTCAAGTATCGATATCTCGAAAACAAAGCGAGATATCGAAAAATTTTATTCGTAATTTTCGTTTTATTTTAGCTAAATTAAGCTAAAAATAGTTGTCAAATCGCGGCGCCACGGAAATCGCACTCTCCCCATTTGCTGGAATGTTTTTTCAAATGATAGTTTAGTTTCTCTAAAAATCATCTAATTTTGAAATGGTTTATAAATATTTGTGCGTAACTTTTGTAAAGAAACATTTACCTTCACGAATATTAATCATAAAACTTTTTTTAACTACTAATAATTATTGTAAGCTGCGCTACTGACGTTTTGGTGCCAAGAGACTTGAAAATGTCATGATGTCAACACCATAGAATTATTTAGGATTTTCCAGCTGAGATGCCAGGTTCTCAGGCTATGAAATGTCGAGCGACAGCGCCATCTCACCTTGCCCCACATGAACTACAGATATTTTTTAAATTACTAAAATCGGTATTACCGACATACATTACTCATACTTTTTAGTGAAACGACAACAGATCACGCGACGGCACTTGTTGTAATTTGTTATCAGCAGAGAAATTCCCCATTAGTTGGAAACGTTGCTAAAACGTGTGTGGCGTTACCATTTTTTAATCGTAAAAAATTTTGTTAAAAGTGCTTGTGAGAACTAGTTTTACCTGTCCTGAAAGTAAGTAATGTATTAAGTACGTCAATCATGCTTTACAATAAGTAATTATAGTCTGAAATAGTGCTTGTTAGAAACTTTGCTCTTCGAATCAAAACTAGTTAAATTAATAGGTAGTAATCGTTTATTAATCTGCTGTTGATATTACTACAGATAATAAAAAGATGGAAATACACAAGAATATGCTGCGTCGAAGGATGTAGGGAAATTACCCCAAGGTAACAATGAAATGATGTTCAGTATACAAGAGAATACATTTATTTGTTGTAATTCTTGTAGGTACAAGTTTCCCAAACAACCCCATTTGCAACGTGTATGAGTGGAAAGGGTGTTTTCTGTCCCACACAGAACAACATTGCCTGGCAGTTTACACCACTGTGGAGTGAAAATCCAGAAGCCTTACGCGGATCCACTCATTAATCTTGCTGCTGCTAAATGCAGCAATTATAGGTAATTTAATTATTTATTAGTTATATTTATCCTTATTATTGTATTTATGTATTATTTCGCATGTTGCCCAATTTTTTGTTTGGTCGAACACTTTATCGAACAGAACTTTGTTATTTTTATAACATGGTATTAACGTTTTAACGTTTGGCTTCTATTTTTTATAACAAATTGAAATTATATTCATTCTGAACAAAAAATATATGACTAAATACGTTAAAACGTTCAAATTGGGTTTTATTTGAAAATAACATAATTACTTTTTTAGTATTTATTAAGTATTTTAATTTGATGTTTTGCTATTTACTCGTATATTGTACTAATTGTACTGATTACTGCATTTATACTTTGTTAATAAATTTGTTAATATTATATTTGTTTTTTTTTCAATTTCCAATAAAATAATTAAAAATTTGGTTAAATTTTGAAATGCGCGCCTTAAATGATGCTTCATAGTTTCATGTATAGATGGCGTAATAGTTTAGAAAGTTTTCTTTGTCATTTCCATTTATATATATTCCAAGTAACGTCTTATTAATGTGGGGCAAACAACGGATGGCGCTGAGTGTCCATCCCAAAAATACCGCGAGTCGTGCATCTATCCTAGTCTATGCAGGTTCTCCTGGGTTCTCCTAAGGCACCAGAGTCTATGGGCACCAGCCAGTCAGTTTTAACCATAGAGTCCACAAATTGTATTAATTGTTTAAAATGTGTAGAATGTGATGTGTAAATGTGTTCTGCACATCTGCAATAATAATGTCTGCAATTAATCAGTTGTGTCTATAAGCTTTTTCTACATAGCAAAGCAAATTCCGTAATTGGCAATATTCATTTTAATTCTTTGTTTGTTGGTTACACTGATCACACGTTCTTCACTCAGTCATTTCAGTGAATAAAATTTATCGCGTAGATAAAATATTCATCAGTGTTACATGTGCTGTAGTGGTCAATAATATTAATATCATTAGTAATTACTGTGTTATTGAAAATATCAATTGAACATAACCGTACAATATACGTGGTACTCGTGTTTGTGTGCCGTCTTTATGTATAAATTATTAAATGGATAAATTTTTCTTAAAATTATTGAATGAATCATTGTAAATTTTTAATTTTAAATTATTCTGAAACGTTCAACAAAACATAGTTATGGCTAGTTCTTATATTAATGGATGTAAACAAAATGATATGTGTTTTTACTCAAATACTGATGGTGACGCAGCAGAAGAAACGATAAAGATACAAAGAGACGGTAAGTGTTACTCATTTTTTTTTTATTTATCGGGTTGTGGATACAAAGTTATATGCTTAACTTGAAATGTAATGAAAGTATCTTCAAATGTGTTATCAAAATAAAAAATATTTCGCAATGGTTAATAATAAAATTAGAATGGTGCTTTCTAACAACTTTGTCTTGTTAATGTTAAATTAAGTTTAATTTTTTGCAAAACAAAGTTCATAAAATGTATATTTTAATTACCATGATAGTAAAATGATAATGACCCATGGAATAATTTTAAATTATAATAGGTACTTTATAATAAATAATTTTTAAAAGAAAGTGTATACCTAGGTACATATTTTTGCTAAAAGTTAGAAAATATTTTCATCTACAATATAGGTATGTACTTAGGTTTTAGTCTTTTAGTATTAGTATATATTGATTATTTACTAATCCCGGTAATTAAATTATTTATTATGTTACGTTCTGATAATCTGATAACGATTTACTTTTTATCTTTATGAGTATTTGAACTTAAATACATATATTAAAAGTACAATTTATCAGCTATATGATAATGCAAAAATGTGTACGTTGATAAAAATTAAGGTAAAAATAATTTCAAGTACCTACATATGTAAATATTCAAAATTATTTACTGGTGTTTTTCTGTTGGAATTGTGATTGCGGCTGGAACGTTGTTCTGAAAAATTGACGACTGTTGGTAGAATGAGTTGATTTTTTCAGTCTGTTATTTTATAGGTACCTAACTATTATAATAAAGCAATAATAGATTACTATTAAACTCATATGTATAATAATCGGTTGTAGATCTATGACGAATACAGATGGTAGCAAAATCACAATTTGTTAAACGATAATACTCTGCGAGCTACAAAAAGATTTTTTTGTGTAACCATACTGCGATTGCGGGATATGTTAGGTATATATTATATACAATATATACCTACACCAAACAGTCAATATTCCTGGAAAACCACTGCGTCACTTCCTTGAAACAACACAACCCCAAATAACGTCTGATGTACTTAATGAAAGAAAGTGACTGGAAAGTGACGGAGCGAAGCATCCGCATTATTATATATGAGCTTTTAAAAGCAGCAACAAAAAGGGAGATGTGGAGTATTACAATACGTATGTAGTAAACATACCTATTGACTTATACAGGGAAGCATGTGACGTGTAGGCAACTCACCATACGCCAAAGTTTATACTGTGAGCCAACATTCTCTTAGAAAATAAGAGAGAGCAGAGGATTTTAAAAGCTTCTAGTCTAGATTCTAAAATATTCGAGAACAAGTCTGGTCTTCATATGTATAATCGAACACGATGAGGGACTGAGTGGTATTATTCTATATTCTAGTGACAGCAGAAGAGAAATAGAAAGCGATACAGTGAAGGATATAGTTATGAATAAAAGATTTGTTAGTTGTAGTAGTGTATTTTAATTAAGTTTGTTCAGTAAAAAATAAATTAGTTAGAGCGTTTAATTACGTAATAATATATTTGTTTGATAATTGACGTTATATGGGGTTGTTATGCGTGATAACGAAATGCAACGTGCACTTGGTATATAGCATGGTATAATTAACTGTGGTTACGGCTGAGTGGTTTACAATATTTCCTTATGTTGTGTGAACTAGTTTTTGCAACCGGTGCCATTGTTGCCCAACTTTGAATTGCGAAATGTAAAACATTTACTAGTATCGTCCTTTGAATAGTCTTACTGTATTTAGCATTTCGATTTTAGCGACACAGTTTCACTCACGAATTCTTCCTCAATCTTCTTATAGCGGTAGAATGTAAGAAGTGCAAATAGGGTTTTTAGGGAGTGTGCGTATATGTATATTCTGCCGATCGGGCAGACGTTTAGCATTGAAGACTAATAAACGAGCGATTGCTTTGTTATTCAACTTCTGAATTTAAAATACGATTCTGCCTGAATTAATTAATTTTAATAGAGATGATGACCGCACATAGACCATAAGCTACCGCTAAACATGGCTGATAATGATGTGTGTGTGGGTATTCGAAGTTACTTATCTTAATAAAAAAGGTAAAAATAATTCCAAAAAAAAAAGTCATGTTATAGTAATAAAATGACAATGCCCATAAAGCAAAACATGTGTTCGCAGTTTTAATTGTAGTAAGACCTTTAATTTTAATTATTTTTCACTACAGTTTCCTTTTATCTTCTTTTCAAACATGTCGCAGCAGGGGCCGGTCGTGAGTATGTGCATTAGAGCTTATGGGTTTTTGCATTCTAATTACTAAAATTTATCAATATAATAATCTGACGCTGGCGGTCGTCCAAAATTATTTAAATCGCTACCGTATGTATCAGTAACATCATTTTAATAGTAAAATTGAGTGAATGTAATACAAAACAATTATAACTACAAAACACACACGACATAAGCATATCGAAAAACCGCATTCGTACTTTGCACAATGTATTTCCCCATGATTAAAAAAGTGAATTAGTCCTACCCACTCCTGCAAACAATATTTGGCCTACGTTTATTTCCAAGTTATATTTCCTATCTGTTGCTTTCATGGATACAATAAACACACTAATAAGTAGGCATCATAGCCTACGTAGGCATTTATAAACTGACATCAGTCAAAATCCTTATTATCTATTTAATGTATTATATTACATTTAAAAACTTAAGGTTTTAATCTATAGTATAAGTTTAATAAATATTAAATTTTCACTGTATGGGCTTTTATGAGTAACCGAGGAATAAACACAGATGTACATGAAGGTAAAAATGTATTATTTATTACTTATGCCTTATTGCAGTCAATTGCAGTATGAAAATCAAATAATCGGAAGAATTATAGTTGTTGTAGCCAATCTGAAAAATCCAGTATACATAGTTTAAGCATAAGCTGCAGTTACCGTGAAGTTAAAATGAAGCCAACTCAGTAGACAACCCACTTTACAAAGTTAGCTCTTGTAATAGTTTCATCTTAAAAGAGAGTTATAATATTTAGCATACATTTTAAGATAAAAATACATAATTTTAATCATTCCACTATTCAAGTACTGATAAAAATTAGCAATGTTTGCTAAGATGAACATCAACATTTTAACATTTCTCTAAAGTGAAAATACTGCAACATTTAACAGCTTAAAGTCTTATTATGGTTTTTGTTACAACTGTTATAAGTTCATTAACGAGTCGGTGTAGTAAATACATGCTAAATTTATTTACCCAAATATTAAACAAGAGCGTAAGGTGTTATATTTTACATTTATGTTTGTTATGTAATCTGATATGTACCATAATATAGTTTCTTTGTTTTTTTTTTTGCATTATATCCTAAGGGTGTCGTCCTATTTGCGGTCAGTCCATCGACCGGTCAGTGCATTTTTCGGTCAAATCTTTCTTGAATGTAAAAATAGAGGAAGGGTAAATTTTACCTGTCGATTTTGCGGTCAAAAAAGCGTTTCACGTGTATAATGTATTATACACCTTTATTTTTGAAAACCAATTGGTTACTTGTCATGTTATGATTTTTCTCATTTCCTGTTAATAAATATTAATTATTAGATATTTACTGTTGTGCGCGCTTTCTTCGATAATAAGAACTGGCACAACGAGACAAAAATTCTTCTTTTTTTTGATTTTTATTTATTTTGAGAATAACTGCTAAAAACTACTACAAATATATGCGTTTAAACTTAATCGTGGTTCGATAGTGATTGTCTTCTTTCCGTCCTCGCAATTCCCGAGCCTTGGGACAATAATGGCTTATTGTTCGATCTTATAGTCTAAACAATTGATTCATTACAAACATAATGAAGCCAAAAGGCTAGAACTGTCATTAGTACTATTCTTGTTCTCTTTAAGTTAATATATAATAAGATAGTACCTACTTGCACTAATTTTGTTTTTATTATCTAAATGACTACTTAAATTAATTATTGGTCTGCTTATTATTTAATAACAACCCTCTTATTTACTAAGTAAGGGTGGGATAGGGGTATAAATAATTAAGTCTGGAACCTGTTGAACTCATTCTTTCAAGTGTTAACCAAGTAAGATTTATAAGTGTTATACAATTTACATCTACAAAAAACGATTTTTCCACATTAATATAAAATAGAGAATATCATAATTAAAGTTATTCAAACTGCAAAAGGGAAACCTTGTGCTCTACACGACGGCTATTCATACCGTTATTATCGTGATTTCGTGATAATAGAAAAAAAGAACTAACGTGGGTTTGTTTACGAGAAAAAAGTGCAAAACGTTTAATTATTTTGGACGGTGTTGTTACAAGCTAAAAAACGCGCTAGAGAAGGTGATGAACCAATTTCTAAAATATACAGGGACCTTTTCAGTCCAATCCATAATAAAGGATATGAGTTTGTCACTCGTGTACCTACCTCAGTTTGAAAATGTAAGAAATTGCTGTACAAAAATCGCTTATCGGTTCAAGGAGTCCAAAAAGAACCATCATCTCGAGAAGAAATCGTGCTCTCGGAAGATTTACTTGTTACAAAGAATGGTGAATCATTTTTGTTAGCAGATAATGGTGATAAAAACCGCTTATTAGTTTTTTCCAGCGAGAAAGGCAAGCAAGCGTTAGGGGAGTCGAAAGACTTTTTCATGGATGGGACTTTTAGGAGTTCACCTTCTCAATTCAAGCAAATTTATATAATATTTGCTGATTTAGGCAGCACTCGAGATGAAACTAACATAATTCCAGTTGTATTCGCCTTCCTACCCGACAAAAAAAAGAAACGTACGTTCGTGTTTTTAATTTAATTAAAAGCAAAGTTCCTAGTTGGCAACCAAGAAAAGTGACTTTAGGTTTTGAACAAGCGGTAGTGTCAGCTTTAAAAAGTATTTTTCCGGATGTTTATCTTCATGGATGCTTCTTCCATTTTTCGCAATGTATTTGGCGAAAAATTCAAGAATTGGGACTCGTTGTCTATTGTAAAGAGGACACTGAAATAAGAAATCTTAAAAGAATGTGCATTTCCTTGACTTTTTTGGAAATTGGGGACGTTGAAGACGGATTTCTTCAGATTATCAGCCAAGCACCTGAACTTTCTGATTGCCTTTTAACAAAACTTTTCGATTATTTTTATATTATAAGAGTAGATTAAGAATGACAATGAATTTATAAAAGCGTTTCACGTGTATAATGTATACTTCTTTATTTTTCTTATATTTCTTATGACAATGTATTTATATATGTATATTTTTATAAATAAATATTGACAAAATAAGCTCCATGATGTTAGTTGTGTTTTATTGGTATTCGAATTTATGACCGCATATTCCACAGTCTTATGTTACCTTGACCGCAAAATCGACATATTTAAATGAGATGGAAAAAGTGACCGCTCAATCTACAATTTTTACGTTTTACCGCAAATTAAACGACCGCTCGATCCATGCAACCATCCTAAGAACTAATATTTTTGTTGACCACATCCAGTATAATGGGTTGTCTACCATATTGGTTTAAATTCGTTACAGGCAGAATAGTTTACATGTCTGAAAAAATCTGGCATTTTCAGACACGGCTAGGCTATTAAGAAGCTATAAGTTATAGCTTTTGTAGTGAATTTAGAAAATTTAATTTTTTCTATTTTTTATTTACTACTACAAAGAAATCAATAACAGGAATGCTGGAAAGGGTCGTGAGTGACCACTGATTTTATTGTTTGATAAAAACCAAAGCGGCTGTACAAAGTCCAAGTCCAATTAGAGGGTATCGTTAAATTGAAAATGAATATTTTTTGTGATAGTTCGCAATTGAAACCACAAAATAAGCCCTTTCAGGATCTATCTTTCTCATGGAGTTAAAGTAATAAAATTGTAAGCATTAAAAGCAATTCTGCCCGAATTTCGCATTACAATACTACAAAGCAAAATTGTATGCCATTACAAAAGAGTGGCATGAAACCTCGCATGGGCGAAACTGGCGGAGTGCCAGGAACAAAATTTAAATCTGAATTGTGCTAGAATTTTCCATTCATTGTATCTTTTGTTTATCATTTATAATAAAAATTGGCCAAAAATCATTATTAGATGAAAAATTATTGGTGATGTATAGATCTTCAGTTATAGCCCAACATTAGATTCTTTGACAAATTACACTTTATACTCCATAACTTGGTCCATATAATACAATGTGAATGGAACGTTAATTTGATAAAAAGATTGTCTTGGCTTATATATTTGATTATTTATTTCCATTCCTGAGCCTTCACTTCTTTGTCAGCTAAAAACAAGCCCCTAATGTCCTCATGTCATTCCTACTGGCCTTCACCCTCTCGCTTTCTACGATCGACTGCCACCTCCTACATACAAGATATTCCTCTCCACCCTTTGTTTATGTACGAGTCCGTCCTCTACTAAAAACCCATAAGTGGTCTTCTACAGAGCCTCTCCTTTCCTCCCTCTCGTTTTTTTTTACCCCAAATCTAGACATTAAAGATATACACCACATAATAGTTAAATTTCCATATGCTAATTCTAATTATAGGTAGTTTGTGCAAATAACTCTGTTTGTTAGCAAAATACATAAAATCTAAATCTATTGCTCAAATAAAGCAGTAAACATTAAGGCGAGTTGTGCAAACAATTCTACTGTAGCGTTTTATTTTGTCACATGATTGATATTTATAAGATTACGTTTATCTGTAGTAATAAACTGTACATAGAGTTATTTTGTCTAAAGTGAAATAGTCATAATTTTATTTTAACCTTATTTCCTTTAACGCATTTGAAATATTAGTGCTGGTCATTGTTTCTATTTCAAAATCTTTTGCAACTTTGCCAGCAGTTTTCGTAGCCGTTGTCCTATCTGCAGAACGTGCGTGAATGTGTATCATTAAATTGGTGTAGGTTTCTTTATTCTTTAGTTATTTAAAAACAATGTAAAATGTGTTCGAGAGGTGTTCTTTTGGTTGCTTCTGATATTGCTGAAACAAATTCCCCCAGTTTTTTAAGGGTTAATTCATTTGTAGATGAGGACCGGTCAGGTAACGTGATTTATTTTTGTAAACCTGCTTCATGTGTACGCCCTTGTTCTTTGCAATACTGCTGTTGTTTTTGAGAACTTTTTATTTGGAATAACTTTTAAAAAGACAATAACATGAATAACTATCCGATATCGACTTTAATTATCTTTTTTACCTCAACAAAGGAACAGTAATTATATGAAGGAAGGTAAATTTCCACGAGGCAGACATCCTTTTTATTTTTATGTATTCTTATGTAACAATTTAATGTCTACATTTAAAAAATGTGTTAATAATAAATTTGCTGTTTTATATGGTTGATCCATGGGGACTCTCCCGCTCTCAGAAAATCCAAACTTCTACATCAATTTTAGCCAATATTCATAATTTAATTATCTTATGTATAACTTTACAATTTTAAAAAAAGCAGGACTTTTTGTGATCTCCCCCTTTTCAAAAGCCTCACTTATCCATTCGAATTAATTAACTTCTTTTCTTTATAGGTTGTGAAAGTCCAACGTTTAATGCTCCTCGGTTTGTAAGTGAAGGACAAGAGTTATCTAATGAAATATCTGCTCCTTATGAAGTGCCTCAGTATCCAATTGAACAAATCGAGAAAAAGTTAATTCTACAAAAACAACTAAATGAGAAGTAAGTTACCTGCAGTAGTGTGTAGGTACTCTAATGTGGATCTGTCATAAAATATTAAGAATATTGTTAACTTTGTTTTACAATACTAGACTCTGATTTAGCTCTTCATAATACTAATTCTATTTAGTGCTGCACTAGTAGATATGTGAATATGTGTACACAATTATGGAATTATGTTTAAAGGTAAACGTGAATGTATTTATATTTATTCATTATTGTTTATAGAGTTTTGGAAGATAAGAAAAATCACTTTGAATCGTCATTAGTGGGAGCACCAGATGAAATTGATCAAATTCACTTGGAGGACCATGATATAGTGCCACATTTTCAAAGGGTCTCAGTTTCAGGAGAAGATACAAGTGGGGTAGGTCCCTTTTAACTATTGTTTCAGTTAAGCACATTCACTGAAATCCCGTTGATAAATGCTTAATTTATTATACAGATTTGTCAGGTAATTTATACATTACAGTTTTATTTGTTCAGGTACCCCTTGAAGATTTGGAGAAGGCGTCACAGCTTCTTGTCCGAGCATTACAAATAAGGCAGTCTTATATGAAACAATCTCATCAGTCTTTTCCAAATACGACATTTAGTTTTTTACAATCTGTTTCTACTGATAATCATATAATCACTGAGCCTCCTCAGATACACGATGACAAGCAAACAATTGAAGGTAGGTAATTCATTTTTGTGTTTATCTCTCCCCAGTTTTATAGACTTTTTTAGAGTAGAAATATGAAATAAAACTCCATCATTTTATTGTAAATTTGTGTGACGCGACGTGTGAATATTTTGGATAACCAGAGTTTATTAGTCAACCCTACAATCCTACATATTCTTAAAGAAAATTATAATTGAATCGAGTGAACCAATTCTTTATCGTTTGTGGCTGAATATCTACAAAGTTTCTTGCACTACCTCATTTTAAGTAGACATAAGACTCCTTCGTCTGGATTTATTTTAAATATACGCGTTGTATACAGGGTGAGTAACTCGGGCGAAGTCGGTAACAATCGTATAGGTAAACATATTTCAATTAAAATTGTATTAACTTAAGTGCATATTAATAATAAATAAGATATTTTCAAATATGGTTATATCGAAACACTGGAGTGTACCCTTTGAAGTAAAGGAATTCAATGCAAAACCAATACAACCTTATAAATTACACGCAACGACGTAAGCATATTCGCGGACGCAGGCTCGTACTGTGCCCAACTAACTCCGCCGTGGTTACCAATGCATTAGTCCTGCCCATATGTGCTGACACTACTTATATGGCGTATATTTAGTATCCATTTTGCTACATAATTTGAATTCCTGTCTAGTCTTTATGGCTGATGTGAAGCTAGCATAGACCGGCCGGGGTCGAATTGTGACCCAAATGTTGCAATTAAACTGGAGGGCGAATTTGATCTCGTTTTCTTAAGGGGGGGGCCATTTATAATTATAGATGTCTAAAATCTTCATGAGTTGTCAATTATAAAAAATGGTCGTAATCCAACCCATTCATAATTTGGTTCCTTACCATATTATAGAAATTTCGCAGCAACTATGTACATTATAAAAATTTAACGATGGGGTTTTATTTTTTATAATTTGTAGTTTTTTTATATTTAAATTATGCATGTGCTAGACGAATTCGTCATGGACTACCCTAGCTCTTGTAATACTTCTGCCAGGCCTTCCATCGATGAATATATTTTGAAACAGAGCCAAAGTGACGCGGTATTGGAACTTATATTAAAAAATGAATCAACTCAAGGTAACCCCCAACCTTTTGCGTATCGAGTAGAAATCTTCCTTTAATAACATAATCATAAATCAAATTACCAATTCAGTGACTCGCCACATTGACTGGCGTAAGTTTATAAATAACTACTCCATGCATGTTACTCAGTCTTCAGAGTACAATTACTTGAAGGTAATTGTATTTACATATTTTTAAATACAAGATTATTGGAGTTCGATAGTTGACTAGACGTTTGGGAAAAGTTGAATGAATTTGATGCTGAAAATTTGTGGGGTTTTAGCAATGCTCTAAAAATAAGATACAGTATATTTTTTTAATGGATCGTTTTTTATTAAGTAAAATTTCATGTTATCGTACTTAAATATATAAAAATACATTATTTTTGTATAGCTAGTCATTTATAATGACGAGAATAATTATATCGTAGAATTAACCTAAAGCTCATATTGAATGTGTTCGATTTACTGTTGGATCTTTTTGGGCTAATATTTTTCAGGAGGACTGTGCTGGGATTTGTACATACTTCTTATATAAATTATATTCGGAAGGCATTCTATGATAAAATTTAAGAAGTATCTACTAATTATCACAAAGCAATAACCAAATTTTCAGTTTTGAATTCCTTGAACTTTTTTTAAATGACTAATAAACATTCAGACTTCGCTAATCTCGTATATTTAGGAAGATATGTACAAACTTTTGGTTACTGGACAGTCGGAATAAATAAATCTGTTTCTTTTATTTCCCCTTCCGTTTCTTTCTGTACTGTATGAACTTTAATTACTTAGAAAAAATATGTAGTTGGTATAAGTATAAATAGACATACATGAAGCACTATCGTATAAGTATTAAAGATAAGTAATAAATCCAAATAAAGGAGGTTTGGTGGTTACTTTTGCGGAGCGATGAAGATCCTGAAATACCGTTTGATTATTACAGAACACCTGAGTTATACAAAGTGTCTAAAAAGAGGCCTGCCCGACTGAAAGACTTGAAAACGAAACATTTCAATTAGGATAAGTGTTTACTTTCTCATTCGTACATATATATATTTATTTTTGGGAATCAGGCATTAATTAATGATAATGAAAATTAGTATTTTATATTACGTTTGATTAATATTTTATATTGTATTTAAAACGAATGCAAACGAATACAACCTTACAAAATAATTCCAACTTCGTAAGCATACTTAGGATGCGCACTCTTTCTTTGCGTAACTTTCTTTACCGTGTTTATCAACACAAGTCCTACTTGCTAACTCTATTTGGTGCCTGTTTACTTCCGAGTATGCAACTTAGTTATATCTCCAGTCTGTAGTCTTCTTGCTAACGACATAAACCTCGAAAGAACTGTGCATTTTAGCTCAAATGCTAAAATGGTAAATCGGCAATGGGAATGATTTTACCAGTTACATATTTAATTGTAGACATTAACGCGTGTATAAGCCGCATTTTTTAAAATTAAATTTGGTAGGAAAGAAAGGATGCAACTTATACTCGGAATTTAAATCCTCAATCCTTCAAAATCTGGCTTTACCTGGATATCGTTAAAACAGTACCATTGAACATTGAAGGAATTTACAACATTGTATATATATATATTTATTTATTTAGCGTATGGGTTCATTCAATACGATAAGGAAACTATAAGTAAAAACAGAAAATAATAAAAAAATATGATAAACTGTATATCAATGTCTAAATTACACAGTCACATATTTCTCGAGTTTCTCTTATTTTTATTTTCTTGTGGAATTACATAAATGTGCCATCGACCGTACTGTATTTAAATAGATTTTTTCTATTTTCAAATACGTACTATGTTTTTGTCAAGTATTATGATTTAATTTTAATTTGGTCAAGAAATGTAATTTATTTTGAACTCTTAAAAAATCGTCCAAAGTTTTAGCTAATTTCGGTTAACTACCCAACCTCCTTCGAGGTCTTTTCACTAGCAAAAGTAAAGTTTTAACTTCTTGTGCATATTCAAATATTTTACAATACAATATATGGTAGGTACATTGCATTACATCATAGTAGCACTTTATTCTAGTAATAAGTACTTTTCTATATGTACTGCTGATATAAAAATCGTTAAGGGATAACGAATACTGTAATTAAACATGATTTTCTTCTTAATAATCTACATTTATCAAATGTTCTGCTATCATCGCATGAACCACGCCATTTAGAATGAAAATTTAAGTGGAAAAATCAGGTTGTTGATGCAAAATATACGTGTTCGAGCGGGTTCGGTTGCAGAATTGTACAACGTCTTAGGTATAAACATACCATACGTGATGTGAGCCGATTTTTGCACGTATTTTTTTGGTCCGAAATCTTTAATAAATCCTATATGCTTCAATAAATACGGAATAAATTTGAATTTTCATTTTCTATTGGGTGGTAGTGAGTTTATGCGAAAATCTTCTCTAAATTGTGAAAGTTTAATGACAATAAAAAACTTGAGTGTTAAAATGCTGAAGTAATTCCTGTAATGTGCTTAGTGATAATTATTTACAGAACATGGTATACATCCACCAACTGGTCGATTTAATCCGTGGGAAGTACCTTTCCCACCTGATCTTCCTTACTTCATTAAACCTAAAAGGGGAATCTACCATATCTATGCAAGTAAAGATGACTTAAATGCAGATAAATGTATTGAATATCAGTTTCCCGACTTGGCAACATTTGTAAGTGATATGAATTGCTTATGTAACATGATTGCAGATGGACCTTTGTAAGTAAAAGTGAAATAGTTCAACACGCATTTTCTCAACATTAGTTGTATTTTTAGAAAATCATTTTGTTACCGTCGTTTAAGTTACCTATCGTCAAAATTCTCCCTTCATGTACTGTTAAATGAATTAAGGGAACTTGCATCACAAAAAGCTGTTCCACATAGAGATTTTTATAACATACGCAAGGTTGACACTCACATTCATGCAGCTTCTTGTATGAACCAAAAACATTTGTTACGATTCATTAAGAAAACTCTAAAGAACCATGCGGATGAAGTTGTAACTATTAACAACTCCCAAAAGATGACGTTAAAAGAAGTTTTTCAGGTAATTTATATTATAGTTACGTCACCTTTAAATTTTTGCTGATTAAAGGTTAATTTGATTTTAGTCGATGAATTTGACTACATATGATCTAACTGTTGATATGTTGGATGTGCATGCAGACAGAAATACTTTTCATCGTTTTGACAAATTCAATGCCAAATATAATCCTATTGGTGAAAGCAGATTACGAGAAGTATTTCTTAAAACTGATAATTATTTAAATGGAAAATATTTTGCAAGAATAATAAAAGAGGTAGCTAGTGACTTAGAAGAATCTAAATATCAAAATGCTGAACTAAGATTAAGTATATATGGCAAAAGCAGAGAAGAATGGGATAAGCTAGCACACTGGGCGATTGAATCTAATGTATATTCCGACAACGTTCGCTGGCTAATACAAATACCTAGACTTTAGTGAGTATATTTTTTCGCGTTCTTTACTTTAGTTTTTTTATTAATTTAGTTGGCACTAATGAATTAGGCGAGCAGTGCGTCCTCAAAAAAGATGCACAAGTAGGTCACTGAATCTCAGGAAGAAAATTCTTGATTGAAACAAAAGGTAAAATAGTAAAGCACAAGTTGAATTTCCTGCACTGCCTGACTGATGCCCGAGGCGAAGCCGAGGGCCGTCATATCGCGCAGTGCAGGGTTTTCAACGTTCTGCCCGTGTAGTGTATTTTTCTTCACACCTCGGGCGCAGGCGCTTGTTTCCTGCATAGATTTCAAAGCAGAAAGCCACGTACACCGATGCAAGAAATGTAGGCTTTCTGCTTTGAAATCGATGCGGGAAACACGCGCTTTCGACCGAGGTGTAAAGAAAAAGTAATTTGTTATTAGCAAACGGATTTTTGAGGGTGCATCACTTGCTTATAAAGTGCATACATATATCCAATATCCCGTTATTTGAATGTCTTTTTAATTTAAAAAATTGTTTATAGTGACATATTCAAGTCAAATAAGATTGTGGAGAATTTTCAACAAATATTGGAAAATATTTTTTTGCCACTGTTAGAAGTTACAGTGAAACCAACTTCACATCCTGAATTGCATCGTTTTCTTCAGTACGTTATTGGGTTTGACTCTGTAGATGATGAAAGTAAACCAGAAAATCCTTTGTTTGATAAAGATGTTCCTACTCCAGAGGATTGGTCAGACGAAGAAAATCCCCCATATGGCTATTATTTATATTACATGTATGCAAATATGGCTATTATAAATCACATTCGCTCGGAAAGAGGACTCAATACATTTGTTTTAAGACCTCACTGCGGCGAAGCTGGTCCTGTACAGCATTTAGTTTGCGGATTTTTGTTATCTGAAAATATATCTCATGGTTTACTTCTGAGAAAAGTTCCGGTTTTACAATACCTTTACTATTTAGCTCAAGTTGGCATAGCAATGAGCCCTCTTTCTAATAATAGCCTGTTTTTAAATTACCATCGCAATCCTCTCCCTGAATATTTAGCAAGAGGATTAATAGTGTCTTTGTCAACGGATGATCCGTTACAATTTCACTTTACAAAAGAGCCTCTTATGGAAGAGTATAGTATTGCTGCACAGGTATGGAAATTATCTAGTTGTGATATGTGTGAATTAGCTCGAAATAGTGTTCTAATGTCTGGATTTCCTCATAAAATGAAACAGTACTGGTTAGGTCCAAACTATACCAATGAAGGTGTTGCTGGTAACGACATCAGTCGTACAAACGTACCCGATGTAAGAGTTGCTTTCAGATATGAAACCCTCATGGATGAATTGACAAATATTTTTAAAGCTTTTCGTAAAGATAAAAACTAAGTAGGTAACACATATTTAAAGATATTTGTCCACTTATGTTTTTAGTAAAGTAAAAATAAATACGTTAAGGTATGTGTCGCAGCAGCTTTTGAACTAGTATACCTTAAATTTAAATAAAACGTGTTCCCTATTTTCAATAACAAAGTGGGTAGATATAATTAGATACATGTTCCATTATTTTATTGCATTCGATTCCAAATTTGTATTTTTAATATAGTTAGATGACAAACTAGTTGCAGCCCTTTAAACTTGATGCCCTATTATCATTATCTTGTTTTACCGAAATAATTTTATCTAACAAACAGTTATTTTTTTATCTACATTTTATTGTAAATTATGTTGTCTGTTTAATAAAAAATTATTCCAAGTTAATATTTGATGTTTTGTCATTCAATTATGTTGGCAATTACTTTTGTATTATACCTACATTACACTTGTTACACAGTTTTATTTTATATATAAAGACAATAACTCCTATTAATGTTACAACTAGCTAAGTTGAAGTCGATCAGTCGAACGTACAGTTCAAAATACTGGAAAATGTGACTTCTAAATTTATTAAAAAATTATGTACAATTATACACAATATTAAAATGTTAATACAGGTAAAATAGTAGTTCATAAGTTTAACACCAAAATAATATTAATAAAATTTAAATTAGTATCATAAACGTACACATTTATATTATTAGTTTTAAAAATAATTATGACAATTACAGTTATATTTGAGAACATAATCTCCTAAAAGGCATTTGTTTTTGTAATTGACTCTTTTTTTGTTGTGGTAACTGTTTTTTTCTCAAAAAATTCCTTTTTTGTAAAAGATTCTTGCAAGATCTTGTTATGAAATGATTCGGAAAAGTTTTTACTAACTATATCTTTTTCCAAAGTTGGTTTCTTTTCATACAAACTTTCAAAAGAACTTGACGGTTCGTTTCTTTTTTCGTGAGAAGTAAAACTTTGAGGGCTGTTTTGAACATCAGTGTACGATTTGAAGGAAGTGTAACTGCTCTTGTGACCAGGAAGATTATACTTATTTCCAGCTAATTGACAATTTGGGTCTGTATAAAGAAAATTTTCTGAAAAACCGGAAGCTGCTGGGTTCTGAAAATGTTCCGATTGTCTTTGAGAGGGACTGTGAGAAGCACCATGGTTACTTTCTTGCTTTTGTTGGTAATATGTTCTGTTGAAAACATTATTTGGTGGTAAAAACGAACTATCACTATCATTAAATTTTTCAGAACTACTGAAGAGATTGCTGTCAGTAATGTTATTCTTGTTAGGAAGTGAATTAGTCTGCTTCACTTTATAATTATCATTGAATGTATTTCCCATAAATCCACGAGAAAGATCATCAACAAATTTGGAATTGTCACTAGCATGATCCGAATTTCCGTATCTGAAACATACGAATCAAAATAAATTTACATTCAGAATATAACAAGAAAAATAAATATATATTAATTAAAAGCAATATAAATTTAAGTTGAGAAAATTAAAAAAAAAAATGCGCGAAGGGGCAATGCACCACACTTCATAAGGTTACAAAAGCCAAATATTATGCAAGCAAAAAAGCCGCACAGAAAAAAGGGTCCGATTAATTAATTTTGGTATTCCCAATCAATCCTATAAACGTAAAAACACCGGGTTTTGTCATTTACGTCTCATAAATGTATTTATTAACAACCTTTTATTTTATTTTTATTGGCCTTAAGGAATATTCTTGAGTCTTATTCGGCAATAAAGCCATTTTTCTTAAAGATTCTAATTATACAATTATAAATAACGGCTAGCGTAATGTGTACAACTCTTTCCCAATTTATATTTATTCACGTTTTATGAGTTTTTTTTAATTTTTAATGTTATCCTTTTAAAAATCGGTCAAGGTTGCCCTGATTCTCTCTAATGGGCATGATGGTTATTCGAGCGACCTATCGGTTTAATACACATTTGTAGAGAAACTGAAACTTAGGGGAAATTTTATTTACTAAAAAAAAAAAAAAAGTCAAGTTGAAACAAACTAAATCATAAAAAAGTTATATACAGTAGGTATATGAATATTGTTCCATTGTTTTCTTATTTACAACTATCAAATTTCCGGTCCTAAAATAATTACGTAATGTAAATTTCTCCTTACCTAATGGAACTGAATTCCTCTTAATTTGGATTATCTATGTAGTTTACAGTCCCTAAGTTGATTAGGAACAATCTAAATTGAATTATTAATAATTTTTCTGTTTAAAAATATTTATATAATCATTTTTCGCTTCAGGAACGTGACCTAATTTAATGTAGTATAAGCTAATCTAAACCCAATCCAACCTATTCAAAGACGCACCGTCGAGTTAACACTTATTTAGATAATTATTTTCGTAATTACAAAATCGAAGTATAGTTTATAGTAGAAATGTATTAGTAATGTTAAGCACACACCTGCGACTCACCGCGAAGTATATCCATCGAAGCCAGAATTAAAACTTGCGTCAGTTTCATCTCCTGATGTGTCACCTTTCAATTTATATTTAGCTTGACGTATAGCTGTTAATTTTCCTCGAGCTTCTTCTAGTTGCTTTTCAATTCGCAGTACTTCCGACCTAAACAAATAGTTTAATCAGACCAAGATAACTAAAACATATGTACTATCTAAAATTAAATCCACCAATGAATAAATAATAACATAGCGAGTTATTGAAGCTGTAGTGACGCAACTTCAAGCATCGTCTTAGTATTTAACGTAACTTATTGTGTTATTTTCTTTAAGTTGATAAATTTTTAAAAAGAATACTAGTTACAATTTTTCAGGAAAAAAAAAATACACAAGACAACGAAAATTAGCATAACAGGAAGTTGGTCTATTTAACTAAGATAATAAAACAGAACGTTGTTTCATATGTGGAACATTTAAATTAAAGTTTAATTTTATTCGGCTTTCCTATTGTTTTCTTTTTTCAACACAATATGAAATGATTATTATTAAAACACACACACAACTAATTCTACTTAGCATTTGCAAAATAATTTTAATGGCATACCTTGCGTTTATTTCTTGAGCAATACCACCAACCATACGTTTATTTAAAATTAGAGATCGTTCTTCCTCGACACTAATTGCCTTTTGTGCAGCTCTTACTAAGTTATCTGTTGAACGTATTACAGCATTACCGGCTTGTTGTAATCGACGAGTTGCTTCTGTATCTCCTTCCGCTTTTACTTTGCAAGCAACCAACAGGTGGGCAGTAGAGCTGGCCACTTGTTTTGCAGATGAAATTAACTTTTCTTCACTAGCTAAACCTAAAATTAGAAAGTATGATACGTTATTTAAAATTACTAGTTTTCTATTGAAAATTTTCTAAAAACATTTTTCAATTGTAATGGTCAAAGCCTTTAAAAAATTGTACTTCGAATTTCTATGTCTCATTATGTTTTTTGTTATATAAAAATACAAGTATATTGTTACGTAATTTACAAAATCACGTATTTTTCTCTCAACACTTTTTATTTAATTAATTCATACACAACAACGATTCAATAACTAATTAGATAACAACAACAACTCAATATCTATTTCGCTTTTTAATCGCTTTTCTTCACTTCCAACTTATCTCTGTCACTCTCATCTATCAAAAACTGTCCAACGCTGTTCCTTATATAGTATTATGGACGTTTCTAGGTAATTCTCGAAACGTCCAGCAACTCTCGGACTTTCTGGAACGCGTCATAGGTTACCTCCACTCAATTTTCGCAGTCGGCGCTTGTCAATGTCAGAATGACACATCCGTTACACTGCCCCCTCTTTAGCACTGATCGTTCCGATCAGTTTCTTCCACTGTGTATGGGGCCAACCGGTCGAGGTGTACAACTTTCATCTTCAATTTGGAGCCTCGTTGTATTCTGTAGACGACATCGTTTATCCTGGTAATCACTTTGTACGGGCCCTCCCAATTCCGTTGTAATTTAGGGCACCTTCCTTTCTTGCGAACTGGGTTATAGAGCCATACACGATCGCCCTCCCTGAATCCAGTAGAATTCGCTCGCTGATCGTAGTGGGTCTTCATTCGGTCACTTTCGAATTTTATTCTTGTTCTGACGGCTTTATGGATGGTGTTTAGCCGCTCACGTAGTTTAGACACATAATCGTCCGTGGACAGCGAAGAATCTTCAGGTCGGCCAAACATCAGATCAACAGGTAGTCTCAGTTCTTTCCCGAATAGCACATAGGAAGGGGTCTGTCCAGTAGTCTCGTGTATGGATGTCCTATAGGCCAGAAGGAATAAGGGAATGTGGCGATCCCAGTCGGTCTGATGATCGTTTACGAACATCCTCAGGTTGTTTTCCATAGTCGCATTAAATCGCTCTACCATGCCATCAGACCGAGGATACAGCGGAGTCGTTCTAGTTTTCCTTATTCCCATCAATTGACACACTCGTTGGAATATTTATGATTCAAAGTTTCGGCCCTGGTCAGTGTGAATCTGCATAGGAACTCGGCTGATCCAGTTGTTTATTATTGCCTCCGCCACGGTGGTTGCATCCTGGTTGGAGATTGCATAGGCTTCGGGACACTTGCTGAAGTAATCCATCACAACGAGGATGTGGCGGTTGCCATCTTCAGTTCGTGGAAAGGGACCTGCGATATCCATGGCTATTCTTTCGAATGGCGCTCCGACGTTATACTGGTGTATCTTTCCTCGTGTCTTTTGTTAGAAGCTCATACTTCGCATTTTCTACACCATTCTTCCACATCCAATCTAGCGTTCACCCAGTAATACCGTTCACGTATTTTCTCAAATGTCTTCTTTACCCCAAAATATCCACCTCCAGTCCCAGCATGCAGCTCTTTTATTACTTCTTTCGTCTTTTTCTTGGGCAACACAACTTGTAGTCGCTTCTTGGTCCCGTCCGGACTTTCCCAGATTCTTTTAAGGACTCCATACTCCAATCCCATTGTGCCCAATAACATTTCGTTGTAGTACTCAGGGGGCTTACATCCGCCCACGTTGGTCGAGATTCTCCTGCCTCCTTCGATTTCATGATGGGCCCTAGGTCATCATCTGTTGGCTGTTCCTCAATCAACACTGTGTCTTCCCAATTCTCTTGTTTCTTCACGGTGGTATGTAGGCATGGAACTTGTTCTAACCCTTCTTTTCGTTCCACAGAAGAACAGTGCTTGCAATTCCGTGGACATGGTCGTCTTGATAAGGCGTCGGCATTACCATGGTGTTTCCCTGGCCGATCTTCAATTTTGAAATTTTATTCTTGTAAACGCTGTAACCATCTGGCCACCTGTCCTTCAGGGTTTCGGAATTGCAGCAACCATTTAAGAGAAGAGTGGTCAGTTCTTAGCAGGAATTTCCGCCCATATAGATATTTGTGGAAATGTTCTATAGTTTTTACCGCGGCCAATAGTTCTCGGCGGGTCACACAATAGTTCTTCTCGGGCTTTGACAGTGTCTTGCTAAAATATGCGATTACTCTTTCTATACCGTCTTGAACTTGGGAAAGAACCCCTCCAATACCCATATTGCTCGCATCGGTGTCGACAATGAATGGTTTTCCAAATTCGGGATAAGTCAAAATCGGAGTGTTAGACAACTTATTTTTCAGAACTTGGAAAGCTTCTTGACAGGTGTTCGTCCAATCAAAAGGCACTCCGTTCTCGGCAAGTCTGTGCAAGGGGCGAGCCACATTAGCAAATCCCTTCACGAACCTTCTATAGTACGAACATAGTCCCAAGAAACTCCTCAGTTCATGCTGATTCGTTGGTTGCGGCCAATTACGAACTGCCTCGGTCTTGTCAGGATCTGTACCAACGCCTTTACTCGATATAACATGGCCTAGGTATTTTACTTCACTTCTAAACAACGCACACTTTTTGGGATTTCGTTTAAGCTTTGCCGCTGTGAATTTCTGCAATACTTTGCTCAGATTATCGAGATGGTCTTCAAACGTTCGCCCAAACACAATGACGTCATCCAAATAGACCAAGCAGATTTCCCAATTCAGTCCTTGTAAAATGGTCTCCATTAATCTTTCAAAAGTAGCTGGCGCGTTGCATAGACCGAAGGGCATTACATTGAATTGCCAGAGACCGTTCCCAGTTGTAAACGCAGTCTTTTCCTTATCTTCAGGATGTACTTCGATTTGCCAATATCCGCTCTTTAGGTTCAACGTCGAGAACCATTTGATTTCACCCGACAGACAATCTATAGGCGGCGACCGAGTTGAGCCGAGCGATGTAATGTAATGCTCACTCAAAGTGAGCATTACATTACATTTACGTTACAATAAGTCATTTTTTTGATGTTACAAATGTTTGTTACAAATGCATGATTTCACAGTGCTCCATTCTCTCAGTCGAGTTAAAGATGAGTGAATAACAAGTTGTGGGTGCTGCGTTTATTTTAATTGGATTTTGTTTTTTATATAAAATTAATAAATAATAATGATACAATATAAAGTATATATTTATATAAAACACAAATTCATACACGTCCAGTACGCACAGTATAAAATATGGTAATGAATGTATTAAGTGTTCGAAGTGAACACACCAGGAGCTGCACTGATTTGTAATCAATTTGTAATGTATCAGTCAAAAGGATTCGCGAAAAAACCGACAAGCGTATGGAGCACGCGTTCGCGCTCGTTGCTCGCTTCGAGCTACTCGTTTCGCTGTACTGACTAGTGTAATGCTCGAATTGTAACATGTTACATTCCAGTAAATGTTACTAGTCGGTCGCCGGCTTAACGTGTCGTCGATTCGTGGCAAAGGATAGCTGTCCTTATGTGTTATCGTCGATAATCAACACAGAATCTCGTTGATCCGTCCTTCTTACGTATCAAAACGATAGGGGAGGTCCATGGACTTTTCGATGGTTCTATTATCCCTTTCTCGCGCATGTCCTTGATCAATAAATCGAGTTCTTCTCGTTTTGCCCATGGTACTCGTCTGGGTGGCTGTTTGATAGGTCTTGCATTTCCTGTGTTGATTCGGTGGTACGCTAAATTGGTTCTTCCATAATCGGTGTCGTCAATCGCGAAGACGTTCTGATACGTTCTAATTAGAAGTTCTAGTTTTCGAATTTCATCTTCAGTAAGATGTTCAGTTGCCTTGTTAATTAATTCTTGTAAGGCTTCTGGCAGCTTCCCGTTTTCTTCCATCTGTTCTCTAATTTGGTCCAAATGATTTATGGTGATGGCTGGTTCTAATGACCCTATTGGTGTTCCTTTCGTAAGTTTTTGTTCAAACCCTTTCAGATTGACAACTCTGATTGGAATCGTGGTCGAGCCGGTTTGTACCACAGTTCTTCCGACAAGGATAGCCTTCTGCCTCAATTCTTCGTTGTCTTGCTCTATGACTCCAGTTATTTCATAAGGGACATTGTCCTCTATTGTAATTCGGGCAACAGCTTCGGAGTGTCCAGGTAAAACTTGATCTTCAGCAACGACGACCCGTAGTGTTCGCTGATCAGTCCCATTTCTTTGTAGTGGCAGTTCTTGATCTCCTATTCGTAAACCGTTTGTGCCCATGTCTAGCTGGATTCGGTGTCTTTCCATGAAGTCGAGTCCCAAAATTATGTCGTCGGTGATATCGGCCACCAGCACTTGTTGGTATAGGCTTGCGTCTCCAAGACCGATCACCACTTCGCATTCACCATGAAACGATGTTGTTTCCCCTGACGCAGTTGTTAAGACAGCATTTATGGTTTTGAAAACATGACTTCTTTAGCTATTTTCACAACTTCTTGCCGAAATATCTCGCTGTCGTCATCCAAATTGAACCCAGCCTGTCGAACTCTAACGTGTCCTTTGGATGCTTGTTTGGCTGCTTCATATTCCAGTGCGTGCGACAAAGCTTCGCCTGCAGTTTTATGTCGAGACATGCGCAGGGCTTGCTGTATTTCGACATCTCGCACTCCATCGACAAACATTTGGGTGGACAGCTGGTCTGTAAAGTCTTGAGGGGCACTAGGATAAGCCAACCGCACAAGCCTTTCGACGTCTGCTTCGAATTGTTTAAGGCTTTCGCTGCTACGTTGATAGCGACTTTTTAACTGAGCCTGATACATTTGTTGCAGGTGTTTATCGCCATAGCGTATCTCCAATCGGTCCACCAAAATTTTAAAATCGTTTTGCTGCATTTCTGGTATACTTTGCAAAACGTCTAGAGCTTTCCCACGTAGCGCTATGATCAGGGCAGTGGCTTTCTCCATCTCATTCCACTCATTTGCCTTGGCAGCAGCGTCGAATTGTTTAAAATACACTGACCAAGAGACCTTCCCATCGAGTGTTGGTGGTTTTATTCTCGACATTCTTACACTTCCTTCTTCGCTTTTGTTTAGTTTTGGTATTGGGTATTCTTGCACGTTCAGATTGGCCTTCATTTCGTCTAATTCCTTTTTAAACTTTTTGTGCACGGCCTTTAACTCTTCTTGAACTTCTGCTCTTACTTCCTTTAAGTCTTCTTGAACTTCTACTCTTACTTCCTTTAACTCTTCTTGAACTACTATTCTGACTTCCTTTGACTCTTCTTGAACTTCTACTCTTACTTCCTTTAGCTGTTCTTTCAATCCTTCTTGTACTTTCTCTAATTTTTGTTTCATTTCTTCTTGTCCTTTCTTTATATCTGATTTCATTTCTGCCATCATTTCTTCCTGGCTTGCCTACATTTCATCATTGCCTGCTTTAATTTCTTCCTTCATTTCTTCTTGGCCTGCCTTCATTTCTTATTTAATTTCTCCCTTCATTTCTTTAAGCATTTCCGTCAAATTTTTCATCTGCTCCTCCATTTTTGCCGCTTCACTTCTTGTTACTGGCATAAATCCTTATTCCTGACACCAATTGTTACGTAATTTACAAAATCACGAATTTTTCTCTCAACACTTTTTATTTAATTAATTCATACACAACAACGATTCAATAACTAATTAGATAACAACAACAACTCAATATCTATTTCGCTTTTTAATCGCTTTTCTTCACTTCGAACTTATCTCTGTCACTCTCTTCTATCAAAAACTGTCCAACGCTGTTCCTTATATAGTATTATGGACGTTTCTAGGTAATTCTCGAAACGTCCAGCAACTCGGACTTTCTGGAACGCGTCATAGGTCACCTCCACTCAATTTTCGCAGTCGGCGCTTGTCAATGTCAGAATGACACATCCGTCACAATATAATCAGCCTTATTCTGTAACTCAGTAGAAATGTAGGTATCGAATCGAAATGTGAGCAAATCGAAATGTTCCCACTTCTATTGCTCTTGTCCATTTCGACGTTCGGTATTCTGTAACTAAAGTAGACGACGCGACAATCGAAATTTATGATTTCTACAAGACGTTAGGTGAAAAACGCGGCAATACTGCATTTTTCATGCGAATATGGGTCTTAGTAACCATCTGACAGTTGGTTACTTTAACCTAACCGAACTAATAAAGCAAATTTGTGTTGAATACCGAGAATTGAGAGTGAAGTACCCAAGGGTAAACCAGATGTCCAGTGAAACCCTTAGCAGGTAGAGAAATTCACACTGCCTTAAGAAACACTTTAAGCAGTAGGCGCATGAGCCAAGAGCTTTCTACCATCGAAATAACGATTTCGACAGCTTCAGCAGTCGAAATGTCATAGTTCGATTGTCGACTTTACATTTCGATTCGAGGAGTTACAGAATACCGATTCCGTACAATTTCTATTCTACCCCACAATAACGATTTCGACAGCTTCAGCAGTCGAAATGTCATAGTTCGATTGTCGACTTTACATTTCGATTCGAGGAGTTACAGAATACCGATTCCGTACAATTTCTATTCTACCCCACCACTTTTATTCGATTTCAAGCATCTCTATTCGATTTGGAGTTACAGAATAGGCCTGTATATGATTAAGTTTGAAATGATAGTAATTTACAAAAAAATCAAATAATTTTTTTACAAACCCTGTACTAAGGCGTTTGCACTTTCAACCAAACTGTGAGTAGCCGCAGCAACCAATCTTGCAGCAGAAATAAGACCTTCCGACCATTGTCCATCATCGGAAGAGGAAACAGGAGTTTTGGATACTTTTCCACTGTCTATAAGTTCTCGTTGTGCTGCACTAGCAGCTTTGACCAATGCAGAGGTGGCAGCAGCAATCGTTTTTGCAGCTTCCAATATCATTTCGTCAAAATTGGTATGAGCATCAACATCGTTATCCTATAAAGGAAAATTGTATTTAAAAATATCTTATTAAACAAAATAAGCTGTTGCATAAAATATTGCTAAAATCTACAAGAACAGGTATGCTTACGAGTAATAATTGTATTAGAAATTCTTTACAAATCAATAATTTACGCTGAAAATAACTTATGACCAATATTCTTATAGCTACCCTTTTTTAATTCCTACTAAATTAAATGTTTAAAATTAAAACCAACCCTTATTTCTTTGAGATACGACACCTAATCAATACTTACATATTCATCCAATGCGTTTTATGTAAACCACTGTAATAATATGTTTGACTCCTGGGTGATTAAAACTACAACCAAGAATATCAAACATATCTTACAGTAATTTAAATTGATGATGTACCCATATTCTTTGCAAAAAATAAGAATTTATAAACGATTTACATGTACATAGTATGGCGATTATAATCAACTACTTTTAAGTTTTGAAACAAAAAATGTAAACTAAATAGTTTTGATACCGATCCTGGCGAACCGGTAGGTAGGTGATAGATAAGTATTTTAAGAAAATGTATTAAATAGAGTATTAATAAGCATCCATGAACTTCATTTTTTCACTCAACTTAGAAAAACAAAAAACGACGATTTGTAGGCTGAATAATTATCATTGTATTGTAAAATGTCATAACTATTTACTATTGTATGTTGTATTGGCAGACACGGTTTTTTATCGATTGCAAAAGCCATACATTTATCTTAATATAAAATACGATCGGACATTGCTCATTCTGTTTGCAGTACATACAAAAAAATATTCACCTTAGTAATCTGTTTTCTTGGTTGAAGTCCTGCTAATTTTCTGGCTGCAGCATCTATAGAAGCAGCTGCACCGAGCAACTCATTTTCGGCAATTATTGTGAAATCATCCGGTTCTGTCCAATCCGCTCCTTGAAATATAAAGTAAAAACTAGGTTGAATATAACAATAAATTACGTTACAGACTGTTTTATAGAATTAACGAACAAATAAAACGAATATTTGATATACAAATAATAGTATGCCTTTACACACCTTTCAATAGTTCGGCAACGGTTACAAGTTCTGTTACAGATTGTGCTATAAGACGTGAGTGCTGCGGTAATGCATGTTTTGCGTCATTTCCTTGTAATATTACAGACAAAAGATCCCTTGATTGTTGAGCACAATCTAATCCAGCTTGTAATATTCGATTTCGTAACTCTTTACTTTCTGCTAAATTGTATGCGGTACTCTATAACAAATTTACAGAAGACTGGAAGTTACAATTACATTATTAAATCAAAATAGTTTCATTTGATATTTTAATTGTTTCTGACAAATTATATGGTAACGTAGAATTATTCAATAAAAACCTCTTATATAAATCTAAGTTATTTACCAACAATTTATAAAAAATAAGCAATGTATCGAGATTTCGAATTTTTAGGTCTCAATGATCAAAGAAGAGTGGCAAGAACTACACCTATGTAATGTTGAACAAAAATAGGTGTAGCTCATGTTCTGCAGGCTGAGCATTTCACTTAGCGCTCTAGCTACATCTAATAATCTGTACATTACTTATTTTCTTTCGTTTAATGCCTCATCTAAAGAAATGTTTCTGTTTAATTGTTTCTACTTATATATTAGTTAATTAAAAGTATTTAAAAAATAAAGTATATATGAAATTAAAATAAATAGGAGGAATTTACGCATTAAATAAAAACAAAAAGAAACAACAGAAAAAAAACACGAGGAACTTTTGGACTGAATAAATTTTGGTATATCTTTGTGTTAAAAATAATACATACTTTGCATATGACAAGCATGTCAGAAATAGCTTTCCGTGTTAGATTAGCAGCAGATATTATATCATCCTGTTTATTACTTATTCCAGCAGCTACTGACTTTGAAGTTGCTTTTGTAATAGCTTTTGTGCAGCGAATCAAATCTTCTCGTGTTACTCCTGATTTTGCACCTTCGCTTGAATTAAGAGCCTATAATTGTTAAAAGTAAACAAAGTTAAAGTAATGTATAAAAATAGTAGTAAAAAGTACGAAGATAGGAATATAATCGGTTTTGATTATCTGGCATTCTTACTATCAATTATCTTGAAAATGTATATAGTGTATCCTTACACAGGAATTTCATATGGACACTTTACCAATTTGTATTTTAAAACAAATACAATAAACACTTACTTATAAAAAACCTGAACTTTTAGTTATAATTAAAAACGTACCCTCATTTCCTGGCCAATGGCTTCAATAGTTGACTCCAATGCACGAGTGCCTCTTGTGTGTTCATCTTCTACAGCTTTCACCGTTTTGAGTAGTGAAGTAACATTTGTCACCATAACCTGTAAAATTATCAAAATACAGTATCAATTACGGTATAAAGCGGAGTTAAAACGATCCTCGATGTATTTACATAAATTGAATAGTCTAAGGAGTCTAAGCAAAACATTTTACGAACTCGTCTGTACCGTATCAGGAGTCCGAATCAATTTTTGTGGACCCCGCGTTCACACTAATTTCTTAATTTTGAAAAAACTGAAATAATACGTGGAGTAATTACAGGCGGACTGGATAGAGAAGTTTTCTGGGGTCTCATCTTTGATAAAAAATAAAAACTCCTAAGGGTAGCCACTTTTTAAATTTTAAACTCACCGGTAATGTCAGGTGATAAGTAAAACAAAAAAACCGAACTATTTTGAAATTTGCCTCTAGGTTCATAACTTTAAAACTGTCAAATAATAAAACAAATATAAATTGTTACAAAAATTACATTTTCCACATTACTTTCATGTATTAAAGTCTAACATATCCAACAAAATACATTTGATTTGATATTCGTTTAGTAGTTTCTCGTCAATTTAGCTGCTTTAACTTAAAAAGCTACAATTCAGCATTTTGTTTATTTTTGTGATAAAATCAATACTTAGACTTCTTCAGCAGATCTGAAAGGTTGCGATGCCCATTTTGCAACTTTGACAATTTTGATGGCATTAATTATGATTGTAACGTTTCTTTTCCATTCAGTCCGAGTGTTAAAGACAAAATTAAAGTAAAGGTGATTGTTTGGCAAGAGAGTTTTGCAATCGCTTTATTTTTTCAGTTTTTTCTGCATAATCCGAAAACTATCCAGTTAGAGAAAACCCTCTATTGAAAAGTTGTTCAAATGATTATTCTAAAAATGGATTAAGCATTTTATACAAGCATTAAAATACAAGTTAGGGTTATTCAAATTCAATGAAAATTGTGTGTTATACTTATTTGTATGGTTAACAATGTGCACCTGGTCTGATATCAAAATTTCAAAATGATATAAACATGGAGAAGTTAAAATTCAGATTCATACTAGTAATCCTAAGATGAAGTTGATTTCCAGAACAATTTTAATCTTAAATTCGATTTTACGTTCACATGACCTTTGACTTTGAGTTCAATGATCTACCTATAAATGCAAACCTTACATTTGCTGGTAAAAATAAAAATATTTTCCAATATGTCTAGGACTTTCCATAGTTTTTCATAAACCTGCATCTGTCAGAGACAATCAGTAAAACCCACTATTATTCCGGCTACTAAGTGTTTTACAAAATAACGGTAAATAACGTTAAGAGGGTTGTAATAAATAAATTACAACATAGTATATAATACTCGTAAGTGAATAGGTTATTTCACTTATTAATAAAACTTAAAATATCATTTGGGTACCTAATTGGATAACAGTTGAGTGTGGAACGGGGTGAATTCAAATACTAATCAGATAAGCTAGTTCAAATCATAATAAGCTAACCTAGGGATGGTGAGGTAAAATATAATGTTAGCGCGATGTTATTTTCTCTTTTAAATGTACGTCTAAACATGAACAATACAATTTGGTGGCTACATGCATACTCCGTTTATATATAAGTATAGTGTGTATATGTTATTAAAAACAATAGTATATTATTCCTAATTAAAAAACAATTCTGCCACCATCACCATTGTTTAATTCAAGTGTAGACAAGTAATGAGAGAAAATGCGTTCTCAATGTACTTATTTTATTAAGGAAAGTATAAAATTTCAAAATAACACAATTTTAGACAATTCTATTTAAACCCAAGCGCTTTATCATATAAGAATTTAATTTACTTAGCACATAAGATCTAGATACATGGGCGTATACTGCTTTTGGCTTGATGGGGGAGGGGACAAATGATAAATTTCCGTTAATTATTATTATCAGTACATATTTCGTGAATTTTATTTTTTACTTATTTATATATATAAATGCAGTATTTGATATAAAATGAATTTGCCGCTTATAGAGGTTTTTAGTTCTTACCTATTGACCTATCACTGTGAAAATTTAAAAATAAAATCCGTCATAGTAACCTACTAAATACTAACTATTTGTATTTCGATAAGATGATGTTATTTACAGAAAATTGTGACAATTTCAAATAAGCATATTTTTATCAAGTAGACAAATTCTTGGTACATTATTGTTTTATAGTACAGATTTGAGAGTTTGGCATATAATGACTTTCGTCTCCATCATAGTCACAAGGTGTAACTAGAGGATGCCACTAAAATCATTTGCTTTTGGTGTACTAACAAAGAAATGCCGTGTTTACGGTTACTACAACACTTTACAATTTTTTATCAGAACAAAAATATTGATATTTTAGCGTCCTAAGATGGTAGCGTACAAATACACTTAGCATAGCTGGTCCAGGGGACGAAAGCTGCCCTCTCTTGCTCCCCCTTATCTAAGTACGCCCATGTTTAGATAAACAGAAGAATGACATTAGAAAACAAGACAGACTCTATAATCTGAAATTAATTTGTAGAACTTTTTTGAATTAAATATAAGTTGGTTCTTTTTTTCTTTATATAAACCAAGATTATGTTCAAATGGGCTTTCCAATTATTGTTTCTGTAGGAATACATTTTTCTGTATTATTTATACCTGGTTAATAAATAATTAAATAATAAAAATAAATATTACAAGATACAAAAAAAATATTGTAACATAAATAAAATCTACTAACTTACAGTTATTATTTTAAAGTCTATTTAACGCATTTTTTTTTTTAAGGATATTTAACTATAAGCATACTAAAGTGTAAGGTTTTATTTTCGTATCACTGCGAATGAAACATTGTGTAAGAAAAGTACCTCACTCACTCAGCTTTTTTGAAAGGATGACGAAATGCTGTATTCTCCCTTTTATCATGTAAATAAATCTGAAGCTGAATTGAGTTAATCGGAAAACGATTAAAAATTTAGATAGCTTTCAAAATAGCTTAGTTTACAAAAAACACAGAAATACATAAGTACATACAAAACGTGTAAGCATGGTATGAATAACGCGGATGAGTTTTAGATTATGTAATCATTTTGTGTAATATCAGAAAAAAATGTATCGCTGCTTATATTTTCTCGACTGCTTCCCAGTAAACGGATTAGTTCCTCTTCCTGATCAGAAAGCCACCAATCGGTGTCTGATTCCAGTACCTGTCATTCAATCAAACCAAATGTTACAAGCCCTCTTTTACTAGCATTACACACTCGGTTAGAGATTAAGGAGTATTAGAATAGAAAAAGCTCCTACTTGGCAGCGCACTGGTGGACTTTAAAGGAATTAACTAAAAGATGTTCCAAGAACGACATCACGACCTTGAATTGCACATTATGCGGAGAATTAAACTTTAATAGAGCATTTCCTAAGGATGAGTAATTCCACACAACCTAACTAATTAAATATACTTCTCGTTGTGATAAAGACGGTTGACATTAATAATTTACCGCAAATATTAATAAACACCTTCTATTAACTTAATTAATCAACTTGCATTTATAAATTTTAGTCTTGATTTATTAATAATTTTCAATAGAGCTGATGTGACAAAAATTAATTCAATATTGGATGCTTACTTTTTTAAGAATGATCGTTGACATTTTGAAAAATAAATAATTCAACTACCTATAGAAAATATTCTTTAATTGGGAAAAGCAATTTCGTATCGAAAATTGTTCAACAATCTCATAAAATTCTAGATAAATCTTTCTTTAATTGTGCACTACATACTATTATAGCTACCTCATGAACACAAAATGACAGTAAATAGTAGGTACACTCATACATAAAAGCAATGAAAATTACAATTACAAATGTCCATTAAAAAAATCATACGCATTATTGAGGCAAATAATACATTCTAGGAAATAAGTAGTGGTTGTCGAATTTGTTTTTTTATTTTATTAAACTTAATTAGTTGAATAATGTAGAGAGCTGGGATGAAGCGGTATGCTGCCGCGAAGCGCTCATTTCGTTACGGTACAGTTATATACTACGTAGCAAAAGCAATCTTCTTTCTTAACATCTATGTATATAGGATATTATATTAATTAATTCTGAAATGCTTTATAGTAGCAGTATAGCGTAAATATCGAGTTCAATTATCTTAAGTGTCCTATGTTAAAAATAACAAGTCAGAATAAAGTGTCTATTCTATCTATCCTGTAATTAATTCCGAACCTTATTCTTTGGGTAATAAATTTTTAAAATGAAAATGGCATACCTAAGACATGTAAAATTAATTCCTTACAACAATATTTAAAAAAATATACAATCAGACACATCGCAGATAACACAGAGAGATTAAAGATTACAATAATATATTGCCGTGAATTAATGCTATAATCGATAGCGCTCGTAACTTTGATGTACTCAAACATAAATCTGCCTTGACAAAAGAAATTTACAAGAAGTTCCTGGAAGTAATCGGAAATACTATAAGAAAATATAAATATAAGTGGCATGCATGCAACGCAATAAAATCTATTTTCAACAGTTGATAGAGGTAAATATGTAGTCATACAAATCCACAGTGATACAAATAATTCATTATTATATAAATAATCACATGTTGTGTATACATCAGAACACATAAAAATAACTCATTTGATAAAGTATGGAAACCCAGGCGTACGAGTCAAACATGCATTTATGACCAACAATAGATAAATATAGATCTCTATAATTATTTGGAAATTATTTTTTTTTACGTGCCTGCCGGCCACAAATCGGGTGACAAAACACATAAGATCTTGGGCATTCTTTATTTTTCCTCCCTAGGCGCGTAATATATAATAATTAAAATTAAAGAAGTAATTTGCCGATGACACTTGGTGAAACATAATGAAAATAATATAATTAATTATTAATAATTAAAAGCAAGCAAAAGTCATATAAAAGCTTAATTGAATTATGCAGTTCAAAACATTGTTTGGGATAGCTTTTTGAATGTTCCCTTTACGTACACTTTCACAATTGGGAACGTGGCAAAATATGTCAATGATTAGATTCTATATATATATAAACGGATGTAAAAACCATGCAGCCGGTAATTTGAACCTGAACAGCTCATCATCTCATAACTCAATGCACTGTTTTTATATATATATATATATACATACAAGCAAAGCAAAGACGGAACTGTCAAAAAACATACTTGAGTATACGTACCCTATTAAATATGCTTAATAGAACGGTGCCCTTTTACTAGATAATTTTTAGTTTTCAATTGGCCTTTTTCATTAGGATAAATATATAAAGCGCCCCGCTAACAAAAATTCTGGATACACCCCTGCTTTGTAGTGAACATATGCTGAAATTCTCAGTTCGCTTATATGGTTTTAATTGTTATAATTTTGCATACTGAGAATGTGCACTTTTACATTACGCAACTGAATTCGCCATGGTTGCCAATGCAAATTGTAAAAAAATTACATCACAATTCAACTTATACAGACTGTATTATCAAATGAGTAAAATTCAAATGGTATTCGGTATTTGATATTTGCGACAATCATTAGAAATCTCATTTAGAAAGTTACTAAACAACGCAATTTAAGTTTAAACTTAAGTTAGCCAGTTAGAATTTGGTTCATTCTCCAATTATTTTAAATTTTTATTGTTGTCTTCTCTGTACATTTCCATCTCTAATATTTAACAGTAGGTATAAACAGTTATAAGCTTTTAAGTTTAGTAAACTTCAATTTCTAGATAACGATTAAAATTATAATACAATCAACTAGAAAAATATACATTATTCCTTTTTATTACCACTGATGCAAAATTAGTTGTTCGGTATTTAATTATTTTGATCCATAAGAATTAGTTGATTTATGTAATGATAAATTTAAAGTCCACCATAAGTATTAATATAGAAAATGGTAATTAAAAAAATCTGATATAGATATGTATTCTGATAGTTAAAAGCATTTCTAAGTCTGTTAGAAACATTGCTAACATTTAGAAAAAAAATAAATAAATAGATTATTTAAAGAAACATTTTAAATCTTACCTTTGCACTGTCTTTTAGGTGAGCCATTGTGGGATCAGAAATTGGTTTACCACTTGCACCTTTTGTTGCATGAATTAAATCACCTAAAGCACTAGCAACGTCTTTGACAGCATTAATCAGCATTATTTGGGATTCTGTATTATCAGAACCAAGACTGGCAGCCCCAAATTTTACAACTTCAGCTAGTTGTACTAAAAAAAAAGACAAATACAAGAATTATAATTAAAAATTACACTTTATATATTTATAAATTATGTGCTTGTTTGTTGAAATGCCAACGTAATTTTCTAAAATTTTTATTTGGAAATTTAACAATGTCCAAAAGTATTGAAAAGTAAATTCATTAACAAACATATATAAAGTGAGAATATATAACGAAATAATTATGTAAATTCATAGTTTTTACCAGTGCCATTATATTATTTCAACATTAATCAGTGTTTTTGACGAAATGTTTACGTAAAATTTTTGAAAATTAACACTAACCTATGGTAGAAACTGCATTTTGTGCTGCAATCGCGAGCTGTTCTTGCGAAGACGCCGCACCAGCAACGAGCGTTTTAGTGTCTTCTACAAGTGCTTTTGCAGTTTTAAGAATATTTTCACGATGATTAGCAAATAATTCATTTTCATTATCTGGATTAAGATTTCCAGCAGTAGCAAACATTATAGTTGTATCGAGATCTCCAATTATGCCCGACACTGTCGATGCCGCATTTATACAAGCTTGAGTTCCTCTTGAGCCTGATTGAAGTAAAGCTAATACTCTTGATACCTAAAAAATATGCACCGTCATATTCCAAGGAAAATACGTTCGTCAATGGATTTCAATACTACTTTTTATTGGTTTTATATTGTACTTTTACCGTGTACAAATCTAGACATGAATGCATTAATATTTAGATGGGCGTTTGGTGGCAAACGTCAGACGTTATCATACACTAAATTTTACACACCTACTAAAGTAAACGTCAATGAAATTAAAATTAACAAATCGAGCAAATTGTCCTAGATTACAATGCAAATTTTGTTCGTTTTATCCTTTACCGTTATTGTTGTACGGTTTTGTTAATCCCAAAAATGAGAATATATACCCTTTCCTCGTAATATAAGAGTAAGTATACTGAAAACAGGTTTGATAAACTTACCCTTTCAGAGATTATTCGCGAATATTGCCCTAATTCCTTTAATGTAGTAATATCATTTTCGTTTTGATATCGTTCAGCAATTTGAACAAGATCGATACATGCGGCCCCAACGGCTTGAACCACTTCTTTTAATTTCGTTGAAACTTCTCCATTTGTTGAGGTCACTGCTGCACCGATACTGTCGTTAGCTAACTGTGTGTACTTTTGAGATAGTTCCGCAGTTAAAGATGGCAAATATTGTGGATCCATTGCTGCTTTTGTTGCCTTTAAATTTTGGGTAATTAAAAAAATACTATAAATAAATATTCGTCAAAAATTGTACCATTTCGCCAGAAATTTTCGCAATACGTTTTGCGTTCTCCACCATTCGCGTTTGATAATTAACGTAAGAATCCTCACTGCCCATTATCAATGACGCTCTTTGATCTGACAATCGAGTAACGGCACGTGTAAGATTATCAATAATACCAGTGAAAATACCACTTTGTGTTGACATATGTTGAAGATTACTTGAAAGTTCTTGTAATGCATCACGAAGCGTTACAGCATATTCGTCTATATCCGGATGAACATTGACCGCCTGCAGTAACAATGAAATTATTTTTTTGTAAATTCCTTTTAGTTAAAGAAACGTGGAAGATATTTTATTCTTAATATCCATAACCAAAATATTTCAAGTTTTTTTAAATAATAGGTAACTAATGTGTTTCAGTCCAATAATTTGAGGCCTCTGTATACGAGTATACTTGTAAATTTCCAAATGAGTACTAATTAAATTTTATATACATGGTCATATTATTTACATAGGTCATTAATCTTAAATAGGTAGGAAACCAGAATAGGGTTTTATTGCAAATATTGTATTGTAGGATTAAGATTATTTATTTTTGCATTCCATTGTTATCATGAAGAATTACTTGCATTGTACATTTATTCCATTTCCACTTAAACGGTTGCATAAATATTAATAAATTTTTGTATCAATTTAATCATTTTAATTTCGATATTTCGAATTCAACATTTTATCAATTCAAATTTGACAGAGTCCACAATAGATTCAGCTGAGAAAGTTTCTCATAAACAATATCATAATAATCTACGTTTTAAATACTGTAAATATATGTAATTATTCATATCCGTGTTTTATTTATACGGTGGTCCTTCGAGTTTTATATACGTGGTACAGCAATTGAGAAACGGTTATTAATTTTTAATAAAATCTCAACAAAAACAAATGATAAGTGCTATCAAAACTCAATAATTATTGTGTTACCTTCGGATTTCCTCCAGAATCTTTAGTTGCATAAACAAACTGAATAGCAGCTTCAATGACGGATTTAACTTGATCTATTAACAATTCTTGTTGTTTGGAGCTTTTCATGTGAGAAAGTGCACCGATTGTTCCTTGAACTAAAGGCTCAAAATACTGTAACTAAAAAAATATAATTAAAAAAAAAAAAAAAAAGAACTTATGAAGAATGAGAGGGGGAATGATGTATCCTCCTTAGTGTGCAACAAACCAGGATTAATTTTAAGAGGTTGTCATAGTGTATTTTTTATTCAAGAAGGATGTCTGCTACTAAAATTTTCGAGTTAGAGATTTATAACTAAATAATTTGTACATTACATTTAGGTACAAGTAAAATTGTATTTTCGTTTTGTTCTGAAGTTTAGATATAATAATGTGTTAAAAACACAAAAAACCTCCAAAATTAAAATCCTAATAAAATAGAAAAGTATAAAAATAACAATTACTGGACATAAAAGTAAAAATATAAATAAGAAATCTATTTGCGATAAAATTGGAACTAAACAGGTAATGTACAATTAAAAAGATATTCATTGAATAAAATGAAACAAACCTGCTCTGAATAATTACAAAAAAAGGGGACATTCAGTACGTACCGAAGAACATACCGCAAAAGTGTGCAAAGAAAAATGATTAAATACAAATAAATTAAGGAGACGTGACACGCCATCACAGGACATTTCATCATGCAGCATCTTATCACGACGACAGTTCATCACAGCATTTCTGTTATAGTTTTCAATGCTATGTACCGCCGATACGTGCTAAGCACCACAGAAAAGTGCTATGCGCCACCAAAAATTGCAATGCACAACTAAGTTTTAGGCAAGGTTAGGTTATTATATGAGATGTCGAGAATGTGTGTAATGAATCGGTAAAGTGATAAAGTGTTGTGTGATGAAATGTCGTTGAACCATAAGGTAAGTAACTAAGTATCTATAAAGTGAAATACAATCAAACTCGGTTATAACAAACACAAGACGGCTCTCCCAATATAGTTCGTTAAAATCGAGTTTGACTCTACACGGAAATGTAATAGAACACTAGAATGTTTGGTATTACCATATGAAAACAGTATGTTCTCTACTTATAATAAGTAGTTTTTTATTTAGATACAAAATTTCTATCTGTAAAACGGTGTCCAAATTCTTTATACATGAACATTAATTCGAATACATTCAATATTAAAAAATAAGAAAATTTATTTATCTTACCATATTATTCAGTGCATGTCCAATACCCTCTGCTTCAAATTTGGCAACATGTCGAAGAATTTCTATGGTATCTTGTAATTCGGCAACAGCGCGACAAATTTGCTGATTAAAATTACGAAATGTTGATCCAGGTTTTGGAATTGGGGATTGCGACATAATATCCATATTTGCCGAATCCAGCACTCGAAGATAGTTAGTTAATGTAGTAATTGCTGAATCACACTCCATTTGTCCAGGAGCTTTGTCCCTACATACATTTTAACCATGTGAAAAACGATATTAGTAACAGTTAAATGTAAAATAATGATTAAATAACTATCACAAAACAATTAAGTGTAATTATTATTTATCACTAGCATAAAATATGTTGTTTTAAAGTTTCTTTTTAAAATTCTTACCTTAAACTTGAAACAAGATCTTTAATTGAATTTGAAACACTTTTTGAAAACGTTGCAAACTGTTGCCATGTAGGAGGATCTTGAGGACGTATGATTAGACTTCTTGCTGAATTAATAACATCACAAGAACTTTCAATGAGTCTCTGACCAGCATTTACTATGGGTTCTTGAGATATTCGTGCTTGGGAAGATATCTTTGCGGGTATGCTTGCAAATTCACTTGAACTCGAAAACAAGCAGAGCATATCAACAGCATCTACAAATTAATTCCTTAATTGACTCCATATCTAGTCCAGAATGTGTGTATGTTACTGCTAAAGTGATTAATGTAGATATTATTCATACTATCCAGCAAATATATACACAATCAGGGTTATTCTGTAACCAGAAATCGAATAGAAATGTTGAAAATTGAATAGAAGTGATGGGGTAGAATCGAAATTGTATTGCGAACTTCTCGAATCGAAATGTAAAGTTGACCATCGAAATTGACATTCCGACTGCATTGAAGCTGTCGAAACCGTTATTTCGATAGAAGAAAGCTTTTCGCACATGCGCCCACTGCTTAAATTATTTCTTAAGGAAGTGTGAATTTTTCTACCTGTTAGGAGTTTCACTGGATATCTGGTTTACCCTTGGGTACTTCACTCTCGATTCTCAGTATTTAACACAAATTTGCTTTATTAGTTCGGTCAGGTTAAAGTAACCAACTGTCACATGGTTACTAAGAACCATATTCAGTAACAGTAACAGAATACCAAACGTCGAAATGGACAAGAGCATTAGAAGTGGGGACATTTCGGTTCGATGCGCATAATTCTATTCGATTTCATAGTTACAGAATAAGGCTGAATATCTACTCAATTTAAACCAAATTAATCAAATAATCTAGCTATTATACATTAAGACTTGGGTGAAGTGATAAAACACAAACTTTTGCTCCTTTTATATTGCAAGGATATATGTGTTAAGTGCAAAAACTAGTTCCTCAAAAATAAAAATAAAAAGAAATTACAGTAACTTAATCCAGTCTTAATCTAATATAAATTATCAATATTTTCTAATATTTAATCACATTGTTTGTAACGTATATACTAACCAAGAAGAGGCTTAGTTGCTTCATTGCATCTATTCCTATTTTCCGCTGAATAATTCAAATCAAGAGCTTTGATTTCTTTAACCAGATGAGCGGTTGAATTAGCTACATCTTTTGCACTTTGTACAAACTGACGCTTGGCAACAGGGTTTGTTGTTTTTGAACTAGCGATTCTACATGCGTTACATAAAGCACTTGTATGTTTTGCAATAATGGTAGCTGCTGCTAAAACCTGTTGTTGGGAACTTGTCATAGATGTAAGTGAAGAACAACCCTCTTTTATAGATTGTGCTGCTCGAGCAAAATGTGCCTGATCTACCAAACCTGGACGTCCGGCAACACTACTAGGATCAGATATACCAACCTACAAAAAACATGACAATACAGTACAACTGAAACATATTTTCTATTCCACTGAACAGCTACATGAGAGCTACTCTGACATCAAATGCGGTATTAATTTCTTAATTGGACGTTTTTGAACGTGGTTTCTTATTTGCGTACAAGCAGATTGCGTAGACGCAATAAAAATGCAGTTGATTCCAATTTGTGGAAAGTATTCCAATTAGCTTTATAAGGTATAAATACGGGGTTAGTCACTATAGAAAAATCGATGTAGTTCATATAATTTAAAATAATGAAAAGTATTTAAAATAAAATTTTGTATCAATTTAAGTGTATAATAGTATAAAAATATTTTCAAATGCGGCAGACTGCCGGTTATACCGGAAGTACAACCCAACTTGATTATTTCTAATGTAACGCCTTATACATTTTCCTTTTGAATTTCTCATAAAAAATAAATGTCAGTTTATTAAGTTTATATCGGGTCTACATACGTAAATATTATACGCAAACATGAACGGACCGTTTTTGAATGCTACATTTTACAAAATAACTGTAGTTGTACCTTCTACAATAATAATTAATACAAATACCTTAAAATTTATTAAATTTCTTACCAGGTAAGCGGCTTGTGCTGTGGCATCAATAACACCACATATCGATGAACTAACATTACCAATGTTCTCTATGAACTTTTCTTGATTAGATTGCTTGGCACCGTTTGTAATTCCCGTCATTCCTTCTCCTAAAAATGAAATTTATTTATGTTGTAATGTAACTATTACCTGTTGTTGCAATCACTACATACACATAGTATAAAACAAAGTCGCTTCCCGCTGTCTGTCCCTATGTACGTGTAGATCTTGAAAACTACGCAACGCATTTTGATGCGTTTTTTTAATAGATAGAGTGATTCAAGAGGAAGGTTTATATGTATAATACACGCATAATATAGTAGAGAAATACGGATAATTTTAGAGGTTTCTAATGTGATGTAGCAAATAAACACATTTTTTTTGCGCTTACATTGCAAACGCTGGCTGCACCCTATGAGATAGATCAAAATAATGTACTACAGTATTGTACACCTTAAAAAGGTCTACAAAAAAGCCCGCGATGGTATATATCTATCTCTTAGGGATAACCCACAATAACCATTTTTTTATCCTTTTTAAAATGCAGGGTCATAGCGGTTTTAAATACATATTTTACACGTAAATCGTATATCTTCAAAACGTTATGGACAGCACTGAATTTGACTTTAAATGGGCATAGTTTATAGTTTTATTATCAAAGTAAATATTCTATAAATATATACTGCAATACTGGTGATTTTAAAAGTTGGTAGTAAGTCCTGTATAAGTTTAAAACAACAAACAACTCACCTAGCATTTTACTTTTCTCCATTATAACATCCAAACACTCGTAGAAACTGTAATCATTAATGGGTTCACTGGGATTATCAAGTAAAGGTTTCATGGCTTCAATATTTCTCACAGCATTGTCGCATTCTCTTTGTCCAGGTGCCGTAGATATGCAAGTATCAATTAAACGATTTATAGCACTAGTAACTGCTCTAGCAGCAGCAGAAAGTAAGTTCTTTCCATTAGGTAAATCTGGATCTGAAGAAACAAGTTTAGCTGTTGATAAGAGCTTATTAGACACACTTGACACGTTTTTGAATGAATCTATCATTAAAACTTGCGTGTCCATTTCTTTAGTTTGTCCAATTAATTTCATTCCGCTATCTAATAAATCAGAAAATGCACTGCCAAATTGTCTTGAAGACGAAGCCAACTGTGTTGGATTTCTAACAGAATTAACAATTTGAATGCTTGTGTCATTTAAAAGAATAGCTGCTCTGTTAAGATCTTGTTGTAATTCTCCATAACTCTTATTTGGACAAGGGAAATGTTTGGATTCAATAGTTTCTTCCCATTTTTTAATATCGGAAATTATATTGTCAATATCTCTCTGACCAGGCAATAAACTAATGGTAGAATTTATTGCGTCGGAAACTCTTTTGCTTAATGTTGCCAATTCTGGAGATATTTGTTGGGGTTGTAAATTTAATTTTGCTTCCTTTACAAGATTATACGAATGTTGAATTACATTTTTGGCAGATTCAATTATTTCTTTCTTAATCACGGAATTTTCGACAGTAGCTGCTACTCCGCGTATTGAAGCTGAAAACGTAATATACACATATGGCAATGATATACTTTTAAATATAATTTGTAATACAATACACGAATCTTACCAACATAATATTTAAGATCATGTACTGTTTCACGAAGTGCTTCAGCAGCAAAATTTTCTTCGCCTTGAGAAATAGCCGTTAATATTTGTGCAACGTTCTGATTAATAGCTTTACTGCTAGATTCCAACTGATGAACAGATTTTTCAAATGTATCTTCTGGAAGAGGACGAAGACTATTTGTATTTACAGCGTGACTATATTCCTCCAGATCATTAAGAAGACAAGAAATCTGATTAGTTGCAACATCAAATGAAAGACCTTGGCAAGCTGGTTTTGCTCTATATATAGCATTTCTTAATTCATTTAAGTCACTATTGAATTTTTGCGTTGTTTGGGACAGTTGCTTAGAAACTGATTCTTCATTTATAGTTGATAAAACTGATTGAGAAGTCTGAACAAAACGAGTCGAAGGCTAAAAAGGAAAAACATTAAATATTACTGCCACAATGCAATAAACTAAATTTGATGTAAGATTTTTCCAAATTGGTTCCTGACAATGTTGTGTTGTTTCTTTGTTTTTCCATATTACGAATTTTATTTGTGTATTGGTTCGCAATTGATATTTCGCCTTTCGGCATCATCAGGCTACTGCAAGGGTTCCAACCTTTTTGTACTCTAGAGCTCATTCTAAAATATCGGTAGGGAGGCGGGCACCACTTATTTTTTATAAACAAACTCCCACCACAACTCCTCATTTTCCCATAATTAATTTTCTTATATTCATAATTTGTAAATAAATAATAAACAAAAATATTTCAAAACAATAAATTATTATTAAAATTTCATACACACGGAGAAAATTTGCAAAACTTAAGCAAATTAAACAAATATAAACAAAAAAAAACATTTTATAAAAAATATACTATCAATGTGGAATATGTCAATGTAATTTTTAGTATTGCATATTATTGTCCAGCGCTTCATAATTAGGAGAGTGTGACGATAATCCTGTTAGCAAACAATACTAAAGATGCTCATCGGTGAGTTGAGATCTATATCTGGATTTTATTAAGTTCATGTTTGAAAACAATGATTTGCATAAATATGTCGAACCGAAAAATGATTCAATTTTATATGCCGCATGAAAAATAAATAAAAATAATTCATATTTTAAATTAATGTTTATGAAAAAAATCTGTGTCTCTGTTGAATAGTGGCGGGCACATACGAATCGTTCTGCGGGCGCCATAGTGCCCGCGGGCACGAGGTTGGGAACCTCTGGGCTACTGTATTGGGAACCATCACGTAAACAAAATTCGTGACAAAAAAACACAACATTGCAATTAATTAACATTAACTGAAAAATTCATATAAAAAGTAGTATTTACATGTAAAAATACTTCAGCAATGTACATAATTTCACTTTGAGTTGTATCATTTGATTCGTTACTGACAGCTTTAATAGCTTCAACTAATGGTGGAATCTTTTCAGCAACTTCTTGGGTATCACAAGACAGAGCCTCTCGAGTAATTGGATTACTATTATGTGAATAACTTAACTGAGCAGCTGAAATGCATTGAGTTGCGCTTGACACTGCTTGACGTGAAAGTACCTGAAATAAAAACAATAATGACATCCTACTCACTGTATAGCCAAGAAGACCTAAGATAAGAGAATAAACTGAATATAAAGACACTTGTTTAAGAAACATCATGAATAATACGTTGCATTAAAAACAGCGAAGTTATTTTTATATAAATAACGTAGTCGGCATCAAATAAAGCAAAAAGGTTGAAATATGTATCAAATTCCACATATCTATAACTTAGCTTTGCAAGACAAACAGGAATTTTAATTTTATTACTAACTAAAATAGTGAAACAAAATGTACTTGTAAAATTGTTTGAAAATTTACTTTATAGAAAGCTCATTAATTTATTTAAACATAAAATTTTTGAAACGCACGATTTTGTATTAATAAAATCTTCAGTCACAAACTTAATGGTACAATACGAATTCATTGTTTAAAATGTTAATAGAAAAACTTAACAAACCTAAACCATTTAACAACCTATGGCATGAATGGATTGTATGAAAATTGGGAAAGTAAAATGTTTGTGAATTAATTTTTAGCAAGTTCCTCCTATTTAACTAACAGAAAGTTAAAAATTGTTTCACCAGATACAAAGGTTTTATATCTAGTCTCACGAAAATTGCATATGGGATCACTTAAATTTGTACTTTTGTATTGACATTAAGAACTTTTTTATATGCAGATGATTTAAAGCTATTTAAAGAGATAAAATCCCAGAATGATGTATCGGAACTTCAATGGACGTATGGTTATGTGGCTTATATGAAGAGGAGCAAAACTATTGATACGCGGAATGAAACTGCCAAAAAAACATTACTCAAAGAGAATAAAATGAAAGACATTGATGTAATTTTTGATAATAGCTTAACTTTAGTCAATCATACCAAACATTATATAGATATGGCCAAAGACTTAAAAACTACAACAAAAGACCTTATTATTCATTTGTAACACTTTTTACAATCTACCCCCCCATCAATATTAGAACGATTAAAAAATATCGTTAATAAAAATCATAAAAGGCATATTTTCACTCACCTGAACACAATTAACAAGTTTAGATCTTAGCGCAGGAGTACTTGCTGCTATAGTAGTAACATCTCTTAAATCCTCAGCCATTTTTCTAAGATTATTCTGATACTTTACATCGTGAGGACTGCTAGCACACTGTCTTGCTGCCTCAACCATACGAGCGGTTGCATCAGCTAATGTTTTTGCCGCAGCCAATAAACGTTTCTGAACATCAGAGTTATAATGCTTTTCAGCCTCACCCTAGATGAAGAGATTGGCATGATTTAAAACTTTTATATACAACAGATAACGGGTTGTAAGCATTTAGAGAGAAGGGGGAATAGGCTAAGCAATGCATTTTATTTGTTTTTCTAGATTTCAAACAGAATTGAGTGTATTAAAACATCATTTAGGGAACGTATTTTAAAATTTGGTTATTTTCTTAAAAACACAAATTTGGTGTAACCCACTTTGAAAATGCGGTAAAGCAATAACTATTATTTTCAAAATGACCTTACCACTAGTTTCATGAGAAAAAAAATCTGTTTTGAAAAAATAAATAAATAAAGGACTTTAAACATTATTATCCAAAAATTGTGTCGGAACCAAATTTGCAACCTTGGCAATTTTGACCTAGATATTAGATTAATGTTTTTACCTTAATACTCTCTATTAGTCTTGCGGTTGCCTGTCCAAGAACTCTAGCTTGTTTTATCATTTCTCCTGCGTCTCCAGATGCTGCAGTTAATTTATCTGCTGCCATATAAATTGTTTCAACGCTTGCTTCTGGCATTGATTCCACAAGTTTTGGTTTTGAAGCTGAAACGTAAAAACTAGTATTTTTAACATAAATATCGAAGAACGAATAAACATCTACAACACATTTCCCACAGGTAATTAATAACATCATATTTCACCCATTGGTTACATGAGTGCAATTATATTGTCTTAATAAATACTTTTATGTGGTGTCGTACCTCCCTCTATATGCTTCAACAGATTATTTAATGAAGCAGATACGTCTGCTGCAGCAGAATTTAATTGATTTAATAAGTCATCGTCTTTACATGCTTCGCTGCAAGTTTTTACTAATTTTTCCACAGCTCTAGTTACTTCTTTCACTGCTGCCGTTAACTGCTCTTGACAAGCAGATGAATGTAAAGTTGGCGCTATAACCTACAAATGTGTACAAATTATTAGTCAAGTATGTATTAACTCTTGCATACCATAATATACTATTTAGTGTAATGGTTCGTTTTTAATTCATTTTTGGTAAGAACAATATAAATAAACATTACCTTTGCACACGCTACTAGTTGAGATGTGGCAAGAGCACACTGAGTTGCAGCTCCAATAACTTTATTTTGGGTTTGTTGATCTTCACAAGTGGCTGCAATATTTTTTGCTTTCAAAACCAGAGCAGCAGTTGTATTAGCAACCACTTTAGCAAGCGAAAGAAGCATATCCTGCAGTTCTTTATTTTCGATGCTGTCGTCGCCTAATGTAGTTAAAACTTGCGTACTTGCTTCTCCAACGCGGGATGCTGCATTGAGAAGATTTTGTCTAGGCTGCAATTTTAAAAAGAACATGAAAATAAAGTCGATAAATTATATACAAAAATTCAACCCAAAAACTAAAAATGAAATAAAGACGAACCTCTTTGGTTTCCGGTTCTGCCGCTTTAAGAAGATCACTAAACGCATTACATAGTTTTTTTGCAGCATCAAGAAGCTTTTCTCCATTATTTTTATCATCCATAAGAGCAGCAATCATCTTAACATCTTTTGTCATTTCTGGTAAATTAGTTCCAATTGTTGTTATAGCAGCTCCTACAGCAGTATGATCAACTTCATCTGATGTTGTAGATGTAAGTGTTACGACCTTTTAAAATTAATATACTATAATGGCAAATGCCATTTATTATAAAATTACCAATTTACCTGTGCAGTGGCTGCACTCATGGCAGCAATTTGGGAACCGACATTTTGTTTACGTGTATCTAAAGTAATCTGTTTCCATTTTTTGGAAGAAATATCGGTTCCAAGTTCAGGAGTAATACTTTTGACTGACAGGTTTGTATATAATTCTCTAATTCTTTCTTGCGTGGCAGTTATTGTTGACAATAGAGCATTTTGTGGTTCAGTAAGAACTGATGACATTCTTGTTTGTTGAATCTACAAATACATTTAGACATAGACTTTAATAAAATTTTCACAAACTATGTACAGTAATCATTTTATCAAATAAAAGTTTTAATCAATATTGGTAAAATAATTCTTAACTTTACTTTCAATAAAACTTTTGTGAAAATTGATTCAAATGATTTCTTAGGTTTCATCAAATAGTTAAAAGTATTTAGTATTGAAGATTTAAACACTTCAAATTAAAAACCAAGCCTGGAAACAACAATATCTAGGTTTTCTTCGAAAATATTTTTAGAAAAAAATATGTATTTATTCAAGTAGTCTTGATTTACCTAAATGCCATATACTCAAAATACCTACTCTAACATCTATTCCGAGAAAGCATGAAACAAAAACATTATGAGTTTACGGAAAACACATGAAAACGACAAATATAAACTGACAACCTCTTGGTTGCATGAAATTTTTGTAAGACAAAATCTTTACAAGCATACTTACCGAAGTAAGGGATGGAGGTGTATGACCTAGATTTATTTGTCCACTTACAGTTGTGTACTGTGCTCCGCCTATGTGACCGGTGCCGTAAGGTTTGGGACCTATGTACATGATAAAGTAAAGAAATAAAACAACAAAGGATAAAAGAACTTGAATGAACTGTCGCCTATTATAAAATCGATTTTGAATTAGTTCCTGCAAACGTATCCTTTAACAAACGTGATAAAGTAAATGATATGATAAATTAAAAATTATCTTTTCTTAAATCAAAATAAAGACAGATTGCTTAAGGCAAAGGCAACACCATAAATGGCTTTAAATAAAACTAAAATTGACGTTAATAGTAGTATTCCTTGTTAAATAATTTAAAAATAATATCAAACTACAAGACAATAGGTGTTTACGGAAAATTAACAGTATAAAAGTAATTACGGTAATAGCATTTTTTTAAGATTAAAAACATCTACAGTTATATAAAAAGGCCGTTAAATACTTATGGAACTAGTTTTGGAGGAACAATATATTTGTTTAAAAAATCGTTTCCAGTAAAATTGTTCGAAATTAGGTCAAAAAATGTCCGACGGAAAAAAGGAGTTTACTACATTTTTATTAATTTTTACACATATTTAAATTAAAATTTTGTAAACTATTAAATTTAACAAAATCATGTAATATTAAATACCTATAATTAATTAAATAAACAAGTATGAATTAAGAAAAGTAATATGCTGATCAACTTGTGCATTTAAACTATCACAAAAGTGCTGATGGGTGTTAGAATAGCGTGAACTTAACAAAAGAAATTTAAAGAGTAACTACATAAACAAGAATTCTCAGATTTCAGTAATGTATATATCTCTGTACACAATTAAAGAGCCAATTCGCGTTCTGGACATTTAATATTACCTATTACCAAAAAAACTAACAGATTTTTCTTTGCGGACGCATGGTAGAGTATAACAGTACACCGACGGGCAAAGTCCATAACGCTCTCCGCTAGAGAGACAGCGAAAACAGAGCTAAGATACCTTCCATAATCCATTTAACTATGTAACTAAGTAATACAAAAAGTAAAGTCAAAAAAGTCAGACAAATAATAAATAAAATGGCTGTCAATAACTTTTGAAGTTAATAGCTGATTTATCAAAAAAATATAGTGTGTCCAAAATAAAGATGGGAAAGAAAAGAAAAGTTGTGCATTTTTGAGCCTAACAATATGCCGAGCTGTTACGGACATATTAAGAAAAAACCGCAATTTATCAAAACTGTTTTATTTTTTCCTGGCTTTTTTTGAAAACGGAAATCAAAATAAACTGCATTTTTGCATTAGCACTTTTTCCGAGCTATCAAATGGTGGCACACTTTTGAAGTCCAATGTTTCGTTTTCGAGGTGCCATCATCAGTTTAATTTTTTGTAATACAGCCGTTATTTTTACTACAAAATTTAAGGACAATTTTAGTTCTTAATATGATGATAGTACACTTGCAATTGTTTATGCACGTTGATACCTTTTTTTAGGTAGTAATTTAAGTATGTTGGATATTTTGTGCTTTATTGACTTTTATATTGTTATAATTTCTTCCAAAAGAAAATTTTGGTGGCGTTCAGAGCCATACTCAGGATTTTTTTTTAATTAATAACTAAATCAAGCTAAAAATGTGTTTAAAACAATTGCAAGTGTACTATCATCATATTACGAATTAAAAATGTTATAAAATTTCTAGTAAAAACAACAGGACCGTACTACAAAAAATTAAACGATGATGGCTCATCCAAAATTAAACGTCAGACTTTAAAAACGATTTTGATAAATTACGGTTTTTCTGAATATTTCGAGAACTGTTTGGAATTTTAAAACATTGTAAACTGGTTAGGTCATTTTGTACAAAGGAGAAACATCTGAATATCGCTGGAATTTTTGGCTTAGGCCGACATTTTGGGAATATGAACAACTTTTTCTCATAACGTTTTTCGATTGAAAGCATTAAGTTTCCGTCAGTTAAACTAAATTTTATTTTTTCAATGCCCTGTATAGTAAATTAAGTTTAGATGTCCTGGAGAATATTATACAAAAATAAGAAATAAGTTTTGTTTGAAAAAGTTTCTGAACTTATAGTTTGATTACAACGGATAATACAGCGTACTTTTGGACTGTGCGGCCACATGTACACTAGATTTCTTATAATAATCAGTCTCGTTTGCGTTATCTCATTTTGCGACTTGTCACTCCAAGCGTTACACAATTTTCTGTATGTAAAATAATATGAATAGCACGTAGGATAGCCTCTTTTCCCTACCATGGTCCTTGGTAAAATCTTTGAACAGTGGACGGTGGCAACTGAGTATAACATATACAACGTAATGTAAATGAAATCAAAAAGTTTTTATTTGCATAGACATTCAAGTTAAAAACTATTTTTTATTTTAATATAAATCTGATTAAAAACACTTTTTTCGGATAATTTAGTCAAAATAGATGAAGCAAGAAAATAAGCATAGAAAGAAAGAACCAAATTTGTACAAGTTTTTTACCTTCAGCTCCAGCACGCATCACAGCAGGTTTAGCTAGAGATTCAGTATTTATCTTTCCTACTTTATTAGTTTCATGCTGTAGTATCGTTGCTCTAAAAAAAGCAAGTGTATATACTGAAGAAATAATAAACTTATTATTAATACTTATGAGGTGATACACTGTCTTCTACCATAGTTGAGCCTTCATCTCCCTCTATTCCAAAATGATCTTTGGCTTGTTTCTAAAAATAACTTATTAAATTGCTGATTATTAAACGAAACTGATTTACCTTCTTTAAAATAATATCAATATATCCAGCAATAATTTGTTGAATCTGTTCTGCTTCTGTTGTTTGCACCGAGTAATATTGGTCGGAATAATCTCCAAAATCTAGAGTAAACGTATTAGGACTAGCACCCCACCTTCTTACAGTTGTTAGTGGCCATGTCTTTAAAATTTCTTTTGTTTTCTCGTCGAGACGTAATACAGAATCTTTAGTTATCCCCAGAAGACGTGGAACAAGTTTGTTTTTACCTTTCATTTTTTCCTGTTAAAACGGTTACAATAACTATTTTTGTCATATTACGGTGGAAAGCTCGGTTTTCCTACCACAAAATTTAAATGAAAGGGGCATTTTCAGACCGCTTTGAGTTGAGACGAAATGAAATTAGTCATAAAATTTGATGAGCATGCGCCGAAGTCGACTATTTGACGGTAATCAAGTTATGATTATATTTATGACTATATTACCGTCTTGGCAATTCACACGTAGTCTGAAATGCCCGTTTTTCAGACCCCGATACGTAATGTACTATTGTAACTTTAACAATATTAAAATAGGAAAATTATAATTAGCACAAAAACAATTGCATAACTGCAAACCTTAAAATTTCTAAAGAAAAGGTGAAATGTCACAAACTGTGCGATTTAGACCCAATATAGAATTAACAAACCGGCAATTTTTTTGTGAATTAAAAAATAGAATACACAGGGGGATTCTGTTTAAAATAACGAAATTACAAACCGATTCAGCTTTACTAACTCACCCTGTATATTTCTCAAAAATAAACTGAAAAATCATACAGAGGAATTGTGCGTGTGTTTTTAACCCAACAGTTTGTTTACTTATAAGCAAGAGCATGTTTACAAACCTTTACTAAGAAAAAGGTCACACCATAGGTTTTCAGTGATCTAGCAATTTTTGTGTATAATACTTTTGCATCAAGCTCACTCAATCCAGTGTGTTTTTTATGTTCACTGTAAATTTTCTTTTCTATCCCTTTTACACGGACATAAGATTGTGGTAAAAATTCCTTCAAACTGAAAATGAAAATAATAATAATAAATTGAAAGAAATATTTAACAAATATAAATGATTATTGGTTCATTAGTAACGAAAAATAATATGCTTAAATTAATTACTTGTTTCAGGAATCGCTCTTATTGTGAAAAATAAGTGACACGGTTGCAACAACTAGTGCTCAGAACACGCGCTGTGGTCGTATAGCTTGGTACCCACGACATGAATTTCGCTGTGACCTTTCTGTGATTGCCACAACGCACCGTGAGCGATTTCATAAGAGCCCGGACACGGATTTAACGATGAGTATGTATTACAATGACCACAACGCATTATGAGCTGTTTTTTCACTCAATGAGCGTACATAAAAAAATAACAAAAACCGTTTACCACACAAAAACACTATCTCTTTAATCTCCACGTTTTCATGTTCACGATAATATGAATTGTAAATGTGTATAAGTATGTAAGTTTATAAAACATTTTCTTACTTACTCCAAAAATCCAGGTTTATGTTTATTTTCTACATAATCACCAAATTGTATTTGACATTGAATTCCAGCAAATTCGCATGCTTTTTCCTGTGTAACAGGATGTGTTCCTCCAATTATAGCATCTCTAGCTTGTACATACAACAAATTTAACTGAACGGGATCTCGAGAATCAATATTTTGATCGGAATAAAAGAATTTTCGACGGAGCAAAACTGTCTCATTTTCATCGATTCCTTGCTCCCGTAGTGTTTTAGAAGGATCTACCCAATTTACCTCATCATCAGTTCTAAGTTTCTTTCGTAACTGTTCCATTTTTGCATCGCGTTCCTTTTCTTCTTTTTTGCGTTTAAGAGTCAACGTACTGTAATTTCTATTTTCAAGATTTTCTTTTTCATCGCGTTCTTTTTCTTCCAAAACCAACGAATACTCATCATGATTTGTAATACCAATTTTAGTACAAATTACAACCATTAAATTGGCAACTATCTGAGAATCATCAACGAGCATAGTTTTTACAGACCCTAAAAACCAAAATTACAGATTAACAGTAAAAAAATGACCATATGCAGTGAAATTATGTACTAAGTTTAATTTTTGTAAACCAATCGTTGAATGCATGCAAAAAAGAAATAATTTAAAACGATTTTTTATTCAATTGAAACAAATATGTAAGTGACATCTCTTAAAAAATTGAAAAAAACACTTCTGATAATAATTGTTTCGGAGATTAAGCCATTTTCAAAGAGTAAAGTGATAGGTACTTTACTTTTTGAAAATTATGAAACAATTGGTAGAAAATGTAATAAATTTGTTGTTAATGTTAAACCAAGTGTTTTTTTATTATTTTTTTTAATTTCTTTATTTTTAACATGTTTTACCAAGAGCCTAGCAATTCAATCATTAATATACAAGTAAAATTCGGACAGTTGAAGTTGCATATTTAACTTTCCAAAGTATCTATAAACAACTATTATTTATACGTCTTACCGTCAAGCATTTTAACACGTAATGTTCTAACTTTCTTCCTATATTCCAACATATCTCCACTCCGTAGAATGTAATAAGCAAGTTGACGACCAGATTCTAACCATACTCCTGTATTATTATCTTCGTCGGTGAGGAATAACCCATAATCTTTAGCTAAAAATTTAGATTAAAAACATTTAAAAAAAGTAAAACTTAATTGAAAATATTTTGCATTAAAAGTTCACATGAAAAAATTACAATGCCAAATTTTCAAAACTAAATTCCTATTTTTACTTCCTGAAGTTCTAACAGAAGACTTGCTTGGTAAACCTTATTTTTAGCGTCGTCTCGTTGATACGGCCTGTTTTATTTTTCATTTTATATTATAATATTATATAGGTAATAATTATATACAGCATTACCCAAAGTCAGTGGCCTATTAAACGTTTATAGAAAACTAACGGTAGAAAAAAAAATACCTAACATAAATAACATTCTTGTACGAATTGTAATAATCAAAACAATTGAATTGAATAAAATTCCTCAGAGAGTGAATTTATTTCTGCATCAGATTACGTAAAAAAATATGGGGTGAAATTCTTGACTTTTCAAAAACTTTTCTGAACGCAATATGAAAACATCAACAAAAATACAGAAGCGGCATCAAAGACTATCAAGTAGTTGACTTTACTACAGTAAAAATTAGGTTAATTTTCGTTCATTGGTATTGATGCTACAAAGACATTTTTCATAACAAAATTAAGATGATCGTTTATTTCCAAAAGAGTTGTTTTCGGGTAGGATCACTTTTTAAAACTTACTTTACATAAATAAATAAATTTAATCGTGTAATAAAATATAATGTGGTCCGTTTAAAATAAAGAAGTTGGTATCAAAAAGTGCAAAAATTACAAAATATTTTTAAAATGTTTTCCATAAACGTCCGATAGGCCACTGATTTTGGGTCGCCCTGTATATTTGTCAATAATTTCGAAAATTTAAATGTATATATTGTGACAGACGTGACGTTTTGGATGTAATTTACGGAATTATTGACAAATATACAGGGCGACCCAAAAACAGTTGCTGGAATGTTCGAGAATCACCTAGTAACGTCCACAACACTATACATACATATAAGCGACGGCGATGAACAGTTTGATAAGTTTTTGACAGAAGAGTGACAGAGATAAGTGTGAAGTGAAGAAAATGCGATTAAGAAGCGAAATAGTCAGTGAATTGTTGTTAATTTTGTGTTCGAATTAATTAATAAAAAGTGTTGGAAAAATACGTGATATATTAAATTAAATAAATCGTAATAGTGTCTTTTGAAATAGGTGACAATCTCATATTCTTGAAAAAATTAAATTTCAATTTTTTGAATATTTAAAAAAACCTTCGATGGAAAAAAAAATCATGCGCTTTCGAGTTTTAACACAATAGGTTTTTTTTAAATAGGAATCACGGTTGGCTATAATTTAGTTAAAAAGGCAATTTTTGCTCATTTCAATGATATATAACATGTGGAATCACATTGTCGCATTCGACGTATTAAGGCATTTAATAACAAAAATTATATTTTTGTAATCCATCCTTGCCTTTTTTCGTTGACTTCAAGTACGGGCTATTTTTATGTCAGTGATGCTTTTTCGTCATTTTAAAGTGTTTTAACAATTTCCTTTTCTTCTTAAATCTAAATAATATCTTTTATTTTTTCCTATGCCACAGTTTGTGCCTGAAGATCATAAAAGTTGTTCTGTTCTATATTTACAAACAACTAAGATAAAGATATGTAATAAAAACTCGAAATTTTTAGAGTATTGTCTACATTTGAAGAATTTTTTAAACATTATGAATAATTTACAGGACATACTTATAATGTAACCTACCTTGTCCGAGGTTAGCTTCAGTAATTTTTTCTCTGATATTTCTGCAAGCATCATAAACAGTGGTGGAAGGATCAAATACCATAGTTTTAGTAACATTGCTGTCGACTATGTTTATACGCAAGGATAGTTGAGCCATACTTTACAATGCAGATCCTGAAACGTAAAATCTGTTTTAATTACAGAGGAACTATAATATGAAATCAATAATTTAAATGTGCAAGTATGTAAAAGGGGTTTCGAAAAAACTTGCGACAAGAAAAGTTACACTTCAGTAGAACCTACATGAAATGGGATTTTCTAGAACAAAATTCAGCCCCTACAATAAATTGCCTTTCTAAAGACCTACCCTTTTAGATATAAAATTGCTACAGTTGAATTTTTAGTAAGAATAAGTTAGGTACTACTAATTTAAATATTATAAAAGTAAAATTAAAACAAGAAACGTTATACAAATTGTGTAAACTGAATAATAAATGTGCCATAAGATTAAATTTGAAATCAAGGTCTTCGTCCGTTTTATGTAATTCTCAAATTTGAAATGCGATAAGTTTTAATAAAGCCATATCACTTAATTAATTGTGTATATATTTTATTATATATTTTTTTTGGTTTAGTTGACATCATGACAAAAGTAAGAGTGGATTATCCATCATTGTTTATAATAGGAATTAACAAATAATCCTCATAGACATTATTAATGTTTTATATTTGAGTCAGTCATATAAAAATAAATGGTCCAAAACTGACACAAAGTAATATCCAACGTAATTATCAGTATTCGTCCATAACTTTTTAATTTCTATATTCAAATAAAACGATCAATTGACAAATTAAAAAAATACCGGTCAGGTGCGAATTAGGCTCGCGCGCAGAGGGTTCCGTACAAACTTAATTTTTTGGTAATGTTACTACAAATTTACGGTTTTCGCAATTTTTCCTTTATCTGTGCTATAAGACGTTGCTTCGTACCAAATTTCACGATTCTGAGTTGACGGGAAGTACCCTGAAGGTTTTAATTCCCTTGCGAGTTTCGAAAATTTGCGGCATAAACGGCTGAATTTTTTAGATTGCGTTAGCTTAGAAGTTTGATTTTTTTACAGCTCCAAGGGATAGTAGACCTGAGTATTTGGTATAAATTTTAGCTTGATACCTCCACGCGTTCCTGAGAAAAAGGGTCTTTACAGACGGTCGGACAACAAAGTGATCCTATAAGGGTTCCGCTTTTTCCTTTTGAATTGCGGAACCCTAAAAATTATTTGTTATTAATTTACATTTAAGTTAACATAAAATAAAAGAACTAGATTGCTTCAACACTTATTTATTAGCTCGATGAATTGTTTCGACCAAAACGGTAATTTTCAAGAGTACATAAGATCATCTACCGATCACCACCAATAATATTAATACATTTAAGTTATTTTTCCTGTAAGTTACCTATGTCATAGATACATTTTATTAAGCCCTGAAGTTATTCCGTAATTGTTTGGTAATCGAAGGAAAGTTGTGGTTAGTGCTAGGTACACCCCTGCTTTTACTAATTATAGGCATATGAACTTTTTTTAAAAATGGCGATACGTATACTAGATATTGTTCAATAACTTTTACTAAAAACCTAACTAGATGGTTCCTTTTCTCTTTATTCTACACATAACAATGATTTTTTTATATTAAAAAATTGCGAAACTATCTACAGATATTTTTAAAATAAGAATATTATTATAGAATTATCTCGAAATCAAGCACACATTTTTTGTTACTAACTTTATCCTGCAGCATAACTCCTACAATAAACATTAAAATATTGTAATAATTATTAGTTTCTGTGTTATAATTCTTCAAATATATTAACTTTTTTGTGACATATTTCAGGCAGTTCCAGAATTGTAGGAACAAACCCATAAAGATGACAACTTTGGAAACTGATAAAGAGCGATATGGTCAATCAAAACGCTATCCCAAAAGGAATAATTTTTACATAGTTTGTGACTGACTGGCACCATACGTAGGATATGTCAATAAAAAGAAAAATATATTAGTAAATACTTAATTTTTATTGCAAAAAATGCTCAAAAATAGAAATAAACATAAAATTAAGTAAACGCCAGATAATAAGGACAAACAGATCTGGTCATGGTCCACTGTTTCTTATGTGACATGTATTATGTTGTAGGCAATAACGCTGATATCTTACAATTAGAAACCCATAGCGATACATAATTTTCAGACTCAGTAGAGGAAGCAGCAACTGCAGCTCCGACTACTGAGGGGGCCAGCAGCCGAGACTGGCGAAACCTCTAGTGAAAGAAGACAGGATCACGGCAGAACAGCCCGGGAAACACGGTGTTACCATCCATAATTTTAATGTTTCGCATTATTGTAAGAGTTGTCTTGTAGAATAAAAATTATAACAAAAAATATTTAACGTGTTTTTTAATTAAAAATTTCTGAAAATATTTGCTTTTTGTTTTCACTTTTTTTTGTCCTATACTTATTTTAAAATTAATTAGATAATTTTGCAAATTAACATAAAATCAGGTACATGTACTTATTATATATAAAACAAAACTATCTATTTTAGTTTTTAGTTATTGAACAAAATTTAATTTACGTAATTCAAAAACATTAAAATGCCCATATGTTTTCCTGATTGAGATAGGCCCCTTATTTTAAGGTTTTTACCGATTATTTTTCCTGTACTATCACGTCGTTTCGGGTGGTCACTTAAGTCGCGGACACCTTGTGTGTTAATTAATTTAATTAGAGTTTTGCCCTTCGATTATGCAAATAATGAAGTAGTACAAAAAGATATTTTTATGATTAAAAAATATTTTTGTTTTGTGTTATTACATTTCAAAAATTTCAATAATAACGTCGCAATCCTGTGCGTATATGGGAAGAAGTAATTATTTAATAATTAATTTATGGTATTTATACAGGGTTTTTCAAGTTGATGGGCTATTAGAAGTATATGAATTAGTAGAAGGAATTCAATTCTGAAACTTTTGGCTATTGTTTATGCCCCTTCTTTTAAAAATATATTTTTAATTTCGATTTACATCCGGTTATACCGGAAGTCGACACCAACTTCGTTATTTTAAATGGAATGGTATATTTTTTACGCTGAATTCGAATAAAACATGTAATTCTAAGGTAAGTTTGATTACCAACTTGTACACCTATGACGATAGGTTTCTGAGTTAATTTAATTTATAGAAAACAAATCGCTATAGCAACCCAAATTATAAAAAATCATACAGGACGTTCAAAATAAAATTCTAAAATTTAAAACTTTCAAACACGAATAACTTCGTATTTTCAAATGGCACCTACCATTTTTTATTTTTTCCTTTTTTATCCTCTTTCGATCTATATTGGATATATAATTAACACAGAAACCGATCGTCATAGGTGTACAAGTTGGTAATCAAACTTACCTTAGAATTACACGTTTTATTCGAATTCAGCGTAAAAAATATACCATTCCATTTAAAATAACGAAGTTGGTGTCGACCGGATGTAAATCGAACTTAAAAATATATTTTTAAAAGAAGGGGCATAAACACTAACCAAATGAGCCCGAGTTTCATAATTGAATTCCTTCTACTAATTCATATACAGTAGAATTCGTTTAGTACGACTTCGCATATAACAACCAACCGCTTTTAGCGACGTAAGTTTAGGCGCGTGTTTGGTTTTCATATGAGCCACTATGAAATTACATCCGTTTATTACGACTCCGCTTACAGCAACCGACCGCTTTTAACGACGGAATTTCACACAAAATTGTCCGGTTACAACGACGACGAGCGTTGACGTGTTTACAAATAAATCGAAACTATCATCGCCCTGCGCCGCGCTCCCCCCCTTGCACGTCAGTGATTGGAATGCGATAGATTAGTTTTAGGCGTTAATTAGCAGGTGATGCGTGCTTTCGCGTACAAAAATGGCGACGACGACCTGAAAGAAAATTGTACCACTCCGAGTGTATCTGAAGCTCTAAAAGTTGCAGAAGTGCTGAATGTGCTTGTGCATTCTAATTTTGAAGATGACGATATGAAAAGTATGATGTCTCGTTTGCATTATAGAATCCGTACTTCTTACTATAGAAATAAAAACCAAAAACAATAAAAAATTACAGGCTTTTTGCACTAGATTATTGTTGTTCGTTATATAGATTATTAGAGAGGAACGTCATGTACGTGCATGGTTATTTTGTTATCCTAAATTCGACATTTAAGTACATACATGTATGTAAATAATTATTATTTCAGTTAAAGTTACTTTTCTTTTCATTATTATTAGATATATACATTATGTGAGATACACACAAATAATTTTGATTCAAATGTTTTTTTTTTCTCTCTTGGTCACGTAAATATTATTAAATACATTATGTATGTATGCATATTCTATATGAATGTGATTTGAATGAAAATCAAAAATTGTCATTTCCTTTAGTACAACGTCCGGTTAGTACGACCTAATATCACCGGTCCCTTCATCGTCGTTATAACCGGATTCTACTGTACTTTTAAAAGCCCATCAACTTGAAAAACCCTGTATATAGATTTATAAGGAGAAAACGATAGATAATATAAGCAAAAAAATCTCACGGTAAAAATTCAGAAAAATAATTTAAAAAGACGAGAGGTGACGTGGGACACCCGGTTGGAAGAAGTTATTTTTGCTGTAGGTATATTATGTATTAAATAACAGGCACAACAAAATTAATTAATAATATTTTTTATGAAAATAAACATTTTATTATTAATTATTATAAAAAACGATTCCTCTCTTGTCCAAATTATATATATAAAAATTAACCCGGACCGCACTATAGGTACATATATAGCTGTAACGTACTATAGCGCGACACTTTCGTGACGGTAGAAAACTTTTTTTCGTAGCCCTCATTCGCCAAAGGTCTAAAGTGTAACGTGCCATAAGGAATTTCGTTCCCAAAAATAAAAACTTTATATTCCAAAAATCTTATCTCATGTAAAGAGGATTCTATTTAGGAGATAAGTAGGTAACATCTATTTGTTTAAAAGGAAATCAGTGTATATTTGAATTCATTCCTATAACAGCAGTTTGTAGAAATGTTATAGATTCTATAAAAGATTTTTACATTCAATTAATTTTTTTTATTGAAATAGGTAACCAAATTCCTGAACTTTTTTAAGTTAATTACCGTCCTTCTAATGTTATTTACAAGCATAAGCATTTCCTAAAAATATTATATAAAGTATTTTGCGCAATAAAACTCAAATAAAACACACTTGGTATTTTGCTTCACAATTTATTGTTAATAACTTAACAATACCGTTTCGGCAATTACGCCATTATCAAAAGATAGGAGTACAATAGATACTAAAACTAAGTTGCAAATTTTCTGCTTAAGTACCTTTATCAGAAGGTAGCTTTTAAGAGGGGGGACCAAGTGAATTCGATTTGGTCATTAGTGACCAAATGATTGTGTTGGTTTGCTTTTGTTATTTCAAACATTTCGAGGAGGTCTAGTTTTTTACCTTTATTAATATTATGTAATATTCTGGGGTTATCAATATCTAATTGGTGGTTGTTTAAAATACAATGGTCAGAAAACCCTGTGCAATTATTTTTCTGTATAATTGACCTTACATGTTGTTTTAGCCTATGCTTGAGCGCTCGACCAGTCTGGCCGATGTAAATGGCCTCACAATTTTTACAATTTATTTGGTAAACACCATTTTTCTGTAGTATATTGACCTTTTCTTTGTTGTTTACAAAAGGGTGAACTTAAATTTAATTTATTTGCTACAATAGTGTTTATATTATTTTTCTTTAATCTATTACATATTTTATTTGATAGCTGTGGAACATAATTAATGTAATGATACTTCTGGTCATCCTTTGGATCTGGAGAGGTATGCAGAGTTTTTTGTAACATTTTCTGTTTTTTGTATAAAAGTAAATCTATTATATTTTCCTTGTAACCATTATTTTTGGCTAAAACCTTTAAGAAATTGATTTCTTTTTGAAAGTTATATTCACTTAAGGGGACAGCAAGAAGTCTATGTATGTAGCAATGGAAAGTACTGTATTTAATATTTATTGTTTTGAATTTGCATGTGGAATAATGTCAGTGAAGGTTGCTTTTCTGTGAATGTCAAAATTAATTTTGTTATCGTTTCTTGAAAGACTAATATCTAAATTGTTAGATAAATTGGAAAGTAATGAATGAATCAGTATGATGCAGCGCTTTATTTATTAAAACGTTTATAAATTGCACTGCACTACAGATAGGGAGGTATCGTATGCATATGGGGTGTTCTTAATTTTGGTAATGTTCGACTTTTCTATTTCACCCCAAAAAATATGTTCATATTATTGAAAAAAAACACCAGCATTTTCTGGTAACGTATTCATCGAGTGGCTGGAAATTTAAATTACATAGGTACATACATTCGAGGTTTTATATTATATAGTTTTTTTTTATTACTTAGAGTGAGTTTTAAAAACATTTAAATGCATAAGTTTTATGTTCATAGTTAAATATAGAAAAAAAAAAACGAGAAAAAGCTTAACATACAACGGGTGTGAAGACAGCCACATCCACAGAATACGTATGAAGTACACTCCGACATACGTCACTAGGCCAACACAAGATTAACATTATCGTATAAAAAACGTTACAAAACGATATTATTCCGAACAAAGTAATAAAAGCTCATCACATCTGATATTCGCTGAATTATAAAAAGGCAAAAAGGAAGAAGGGGTGACCACGAACTCATTTAGGTGAGAAAAAGTCCCGTTTGACACTTTCATCGAAATAAAACATTTTAATGTACAGAAACTACAGTTTAATCTGCATTTTCACTTATATACATATACAAAATGTCCCTGTTGGTGAGGTAACTTTAGAGAAAGGGGTTTGTGAAAGGGTTAATTATATTGTGCGAAACCCTTCTTAAATCAATCATCATTTTTCACTAGAAGTTTTTCTTGTCCTACAATCATTTTTTGTATGTACGTTCTAGGATACATATAAAGTAAGATTATAGCGATGAAATAGTTTGTCAGAGGGTCTAACGGTTATTTATGGGGTGCGACACCTTTCAACATTCAATCACCAGTTTTCACTAGAAGTTTTTCTTGTCCTACAACCATTTTTTGTGTGTACGTTCTAAGAGACGAATATAATTAGATTATACCCATGAAATGATTTGTTAAAGGGTCTGATGGTTGTATGATTATAAATTCATTAATTTGAAGTAATCTTGATTGAAGAGTCCTTTGCCAAATTGTATTTTATAGACAAACTGCAACGATCAATTTTTGTTTCGATAACCCGGGTTTTTTTCAACGCAGATAGTATCATCATGCTTTTTACATGTTAACAGAAACCATTGATGTTTAATTGTCGCCAATTTACAAACTAAAACATTCCCAGTTTAAGTTTTGTGCGGTGTTTTCACCGTGAAAATGCATTTTAAATAAATGGTAAAAAACAAACACTTGGTTAATTTTCACAAATATTATTATCAACCTCGACAATATTGTTACGACGAATTTGAAAATGTTTTTGTTGAATCCAGCAATTATTATCTTCCAAAATACATCCTCAAATGGCACAAGTACGTTGATGACATTTTTTGTGTTTAGTGCGAAACAGAAAGACTTTTAGACAAATTCCTAAATTTTATAAATAAAATTAACAAAAAAATATAGTTTACCATAGAAAAAGAAATTAATCAATCAATTAACTCCCTTGATTTAACCGTAACTCGAAATAATAATAATAAACTTACTTTTAATATAAATCGGAAACCGACTATCATTCCCTTTAGTTCGAATCAGTCTAACAATACTAAAACAGCCTTTTCCACAGTGCTATACATAGGTTGGTCAATATTCAATATCCGGCTCAGTCATAACGATTTCGTTTTAGAAGTTAATACTATTAAACAGATCGCACAAAACAATGGATGTCACACTAAATTAGGAGATCACTTAATCAAACAGAAACCCCCCAAACTATACAATGTAAAAAGCCAAAAACCAAAACATATTTTTCATTCATTATTATATGTAGGTACCCTTAACAAATCAAAAAATTAAATTAAAATTGAAAAAACACGGTATCCAAGCAGTTATTTCAAACAAAAAATCTCTACATAAGCTTCTCGTAAATAATAAACAAAAATCAGATATTCTTGATAATAGCGCGGCATATATAAGAATTTTAAGAAATTAAGTCTTCTAGAAAACCTATTTCATCGGTATAATCTTACTTTATACGTATCGTAGAACGTACATACAAAAAATGATTGTAGGACAAGAAAAACTTCTAGTGAAAACTGGTGATTGAATGTTGAAGGGTGTCGCACCCCATAAATAACCGTTAGACCCTCTGACAAACTATTTCAGCGGTATAATCTTACTTTATACGTATCCTAGAACGTACATACAAAAAATGATTGTAGGACAAGAAAAACTTCTAGTGAAAACTGGTGATTGAATGTTGAAGGGTGTCGCACCCCATAACTAACCGTTAGACCCTCTGACAAACTATTTCAGCGGTATAATCTTACTTTATACGTATCCTAGAACGTACATACAAATATTGATTGTAGGACAAGAAAAACTTCTAGTGAAAACTGGTGATTGAATGTTGAAGGGTGTCGCACCCCATAAATAACCGTTAGACCCTCTGAAAAACTATTTCAGCGGTATAATCTTACTTTATACGTATCCTAGAACGTACATACAAAAAATGATTGTAGGACAAGAAAAACTTCTAGTGAAAACTGGTGATTGAATGTTGAAGGGTGTCGCACCCCATAAATAACCGTTAGACCCCCTGACAAACTATTTCAGCGGTATAATCTTACTTTATACGTATCCTAGAACGTACATACAATAAATGATTGTAGGACAAGAAAAACCTTTAGTGAAAAATGATGATTGATTTAAGAAGGGTTTCGCACAATATAATTAACCCTTTCACAAACCCCTTTCTCCAAAGTTACCTCACCAACAGGGACTATTTTGTATACGTATATAAGTGAAAATGCAGATTAAACTGTAGTTTCTGTACATTAAAATGTTTTATTTCGATGAAAGTGTCAAACGGGACTTTTTCTCACCTAAATGAGTTCGTGGTCACCCCTTCTTCCTTTTTGCCTTTTTATAATTCAGCGAATTTCAGATGTGATGAGCTTTTAATACTTTATTCGGAATAATATCGTTTTGTAACGTTTTTTATACGATAATGTTAATCTTGTGTTGGCCTAGTGACGTATGTCGGAGTGTACTTCATACGTATTCTGTGGATGTGGCTGTCTTCACACCCGTAACATACATATAATATATCTATAATTTTTTTTTATTTTATAAAAACTATCGATGAGTTTAACGTTATGAACGCCCTGTACAATAATATAAATTGAATCGTAACTAGTAAAAATTTTAACACAAGGCATTTTTTGCGTTTTTTTATAGTTTGGTTTGCGATTATGATTTTTGTTTTTCTATATTAAATATGACGAAAACTACTCAGTGTACAAGTAAATACAGATTGATTATCAAAGTTACCTTAAAATTATGTGTTTCATACGAATCCACCTTAAAAAATATACTACTCCAATTTGAATACCAAAGTTAGTGTCTATTTCCGGTATAATCGGCAGTGAAACTTCATTGAAAATATTTAACAATAAAGATTCATGTGAAATTATTACGAACACCAAATTTTCAAAGGTAAGTTCCCATTATTATTTCTAAAAGCTCTAACGAACGAATTCCTTGGTTGAACTCTATATACGTATATGATTTGAGTTGACAATTTTCATGGGCGATTGTATTTACAACTATAGAACGATATATAAAATAACCATGTTTTCCCAGTTCATTGTTTAAAAATTAGTTGTATTTTTTAATTGTAGTTAGGTTCATTCATGTATGTAAAAAATGTTTTAGTTTTTTACTAGTCAACAGTAACAGTTAAAAAAGATTCAAAAACCACTTTCACACAGTTCCAGAATCAAACTTTAAACCGCTATTTGTTTAAATTGTATTACTGTTATGTGAATGGTCCCGTGAAGTTTTTTGTAGGAAAGGAGAGGTACCAATAAACTAAGAAAAGTGACCCAATATTTCAAATAAATTAACTATATTATATTATTAATTTTTCGTTATTTATTAAAATACAGGACAATAACTTAACCCTACAATAGATAAATAAAAGTGAAGAGGTCAAAATGTTTTTTTTTCCTTTTCATTTTTACTATTATCAACTTTTTGTAGACATGAACGTACTCTTTTAGTATCGTGATTTGTTACAAATAAAAAAATTAACAAGATTGAACTGCTAAATGAATGCGTCCATTTCTTAGTTTATCGACACTCCCCTTTTAAAGAAACTGGACACGGGTGGTATCACAAGAATAAATAAAAACGACTTTTACATGATTCCAGAATCAAACTTTAAACCGCTCTGTTATTATAATAATTATATTACTATTACTTGAATGATCTCATAGATTTCTAGATCATTTTTAAAGGGAGTGTTAAAGAGGAAGCATTATTCCGTTAAATATATTTTTTTTTTAATTCATAAACACACTTATTAATTACCTAATTGTTTAGTATATTTTTAAAATGAAGTTGACGCAATATATTGACGACTAAATCATTAACAGTTTATGAACAACAAATAAATTCCTAATTTCTATTATCAAATTTAGGTAAGTTTGATCACTTTGTAGAGCTATATTGACGGACATTTAATACGTAGTTCTACAGAGGCCATCAAACTCGTACCATCATCGCGCGCAGAGAAAAGTTGAAATAAGTCAGATTTGCTTATCATTTTTAACAAAGAAAGAATAATTTTTCAGATACTAGTTTTTCTAACCAATAGACTTCACCTAACTGTTTATGTTATAGGACTATATTATTAAATTTCCTCCCACACATATCAAGTTTCCAGATATAAATTTCATTTGATTTTTTTTAGTACCCAAGTAGGCTTCTACTGCACTCGATAGATGAAACGTTTTAGTAACAACAAATGTGTAAAGACAAAAAATATTTCAATACAGATTTTATTTGATTCAACGAAATTCATTAGTACCAGTTAGTTGGAAAATTTTATATCATTAAGGGACAAAATATTTAAGCTATTTTAAGGTATTAAAATGGTTGGTAAACATAAATTAAAAGTTTATTATATTGTTTAGATAGAACTCAAGTACAGTGCCTAAATATATAGTTATCACTGAAAATTAATTAGATTAAAGATACAATATATAATATGATTTCGCGATCGAAAACAGCCCTGTTTAGTATTTTAATACTTACCTAGCCGTAGGTATATGAATTTTATCACAAATGGACACGCAAAATGTCCTGGTCTCTGCTAAAAGGTACATTAAAATATGTTTCTTTTTTTACTTTTGACAATTATTTCTTAAAATGAAACGTTTCTGAACTATTTTATCTAACCAAAATAAAATAATTTTTCGATTCGAGGCTTGCTCCGTAATCGGTATTTGGGCCCTATACTCTTCGTTTTTTTTTTTATCAACTTATGTCCTTAATAAAGGAACTAAGTTCTTCATTAAAATGTGCAGTGTTTTCGTTTTCTTTTAATTAAACAAGTCGTTACCATAACATTTGCATATTAAGTGATAAAATTACATTTTGTAGGTACCCAACATATACATAATAGGAAATATTAAATTATAAATAAGAGAAATATGATTCTCTGTGCAGATTTCAATTAAACTGGATAGATTGTAATATATATAATTAAATAATTATTAAAATTATGTAAATCACTAACCTGTCTAATACCGATACATACAACAATTTTCAGTAAAATATGTTACATCGAAGGTATTATTTGAAAGTATACAGTTTTCTAACTACATATAAATTAGAAACTAATGAAAGCTTGAAAAACTTCACTTAAATAGAAAATAGAACATAATATATGACAGTTATAAGCAATAAAAGAAAAAATAATGAAATATAATAAAAGCTGCATGTTACTTACACTGTTTTCCTTGCCTGCATTTTGATCAATTATTTAATATAGTTAAGATGGCTATTTTGTTATTTGTTTACAGAATTTCAGCAACTGCACACTTACAATCAAAACCCCAAAATGAAAAGCCTAGAGGAACGTTATCACAGGATTTGGTCAAAAACGCCATCTGAAGCAAAAGTGAATCTCATCTTCAATACTATTGGGTTCCAACTTGGTGGGGAGAGATTTTCTGGGTGGAGCTATAATGTTTTTCCGATACGATTTGCAATAAAACGGCGCCCAAGTGTCGCGACAGTTGAATGTTTTTCAAAATGTGAACGTTAAATCTTCATAGATTCAGAAGATACAATAAAGTATATTTTATTAGTAAAAACAATGTGAATTGTTGCAAATGTAAAAAAATTTATATTTTCATACATGTATAAATGTTATAAAACAGAAATAAAATACAATTACAATTATTAAAATTAAAATCGAATTTTATTTTTAGATTTGATCGATCTTGTTAAGAGACACCAAAATTAAGTTTCCTGGTCCATACAATATACATGATAGGTAATGTAAAAATTATTTTAGTACTACTACTACTGTAAGTAACCTAAATATTATGGACATAACCGAATTACAACCCAAAAATGCAAAAATTGTTTGCTTATTAATTAGTTCTTCCTGATATGGAAAAAATGCTTTTTTTACTCCATAAATTGGATCATATAACTAAACTATAAAATACCTCCTCTTTATATTTAACAAAGGATGAGCAATAAACAATGGTGTATCTTTTTGAATCTTACATAAAAGTCTAGAAAAATTTAAATCAAGTTAATGGTGCGGGGAAAACTATCATCTTTTAATTAGTGGTAACTTATTTAAAAAATTAAACTAGTGGCCGTCAATTACTAAAAAGTTATTTGTTCATTAAGTAATTGTGTGAAATATAATAATAATAATTTTCAAAACTAATTCCCAGTTGTTTTTTGCAAATACAACCCAATCATTTTTAACATTTTTCGATATTTTCTTCAATAGACGTCCGTTTTAATAAATTTACGAAAAAACACCTCGTATTTGTAATTATCTAAAATATTTGTGCCAGTAATGGTCTACAAATTTATACACTGTTTTAAACCAAAATATTGTAATGCCTTCTCATCTATGACCGGGAAGTTTTATGAAAATGTGGGTAGATCGAGTATTACAATACATACATAATATATTATCTTTTGGGTTTCATATGTATTATACTTACATACATGTTTTTATTCCAGTTTTCATGATTATTAAGAGTACCTGCCACGTCAATAAAAAATATGGCAAAAATATCAAAACTGGAGTAAATAATTTTTTCTAGTAGAATTTTGCCTTTATTGTTTTTGCAGTTATAGGCACTATAATAGTTGTAGCTAATCAAACAGATCGTCGAATATTTATGTAAATTAAAAGAAATTAGACACACGGAAGCAAATTTCTAAGTAAACTTTTAATATTTTATACTTAAACTGTAAAAAATAACAAAATTAATATGATAGGTAAGTATTTCAGTTATAATAAAATTTTAAGAACAATATTTAAAGTCAATCGTTTATTGCAGCTTGTCAAAATAATGCTTTTCGCTATTCTTACTTGTGTTGATGTTAATTTATTGTAATAACCAATTTTATTTATTGAACGTATCCAACCCACTCTGCTTAAATGTTTTAAAGTGTTATGCTTGGTTGTTTTTCAAGAAAAAGTATTAACGAAGTTTACATCTGGTAATGGGTGTGTTTAATGTTTTAAACAGTATTTCATTCACATAGAACTACCGAAATTTTAAAGGGAAAATGAGAAAACATCCAGTGGTGCAGTTAATCTATGAACGAACGCAGCGAAGGGAACGAAAATATACAACGCCACGACAGAAAAACAGTCTGGAAGCCGGCAGACGGGCGCCACGCCAGCATCGACCCTTAGCTTCTAACTAACCCCGAATATATACGGATCTTCCATTACATAAAAATGTATACATACATATAGAAATATACTTCGACTCTAAGACGGTTTTTGGCGTTTTTATCATTTTAGTGCATTAATCACCTATGTATAATACACACACTGGAGTGCTCTTTTGAATCAAATATTTTTACAAATCCCGTACTCCAAAGATTTGGTAAATCTTTTTTTTTCGATCTTATGTTAGGTATGTATATAAAAATCTTGTATCACAATGTTTGTGTATGATAAACTATGCAACCATTTTTTACGAAATTTGGCTTTCTATATGAAGTTTATCCAACTTAAAAGATAAGATAGTTTTTTTTTTAAATTGACTATTAAAAAGTTTAAAGTCAACTGTTTTAACTGTTAGTAAAAGTTAAAAGAACCACAGCAACGCGTGGCCGAAGCAGCTAATTTTATTATGTATCTATAATTTCAATGCATTGTCTGAGATTAAATAAATCACAATAAACAATAATCATTAAGATAAAAAGAAATAATACTTGTTTTATTTAATATTATTTCAATTATGGAATATTTATTTCCATTTTTAATTACAAAAGGAACAGTTCCCACACGAAAGCAAAAACGCCACAAAAATATACAATAAACGGTGATAATTGGATGAATTATGATTCCTAAGTACCAGTTGGCATAAAAAATTAGGCGATAAAACTAGTAGGTATATATGGTGCATTAATTTGGGACGAACTTCTCTATCAATGAAAAACCAACAATTTAAAAAAATATAGATGATACATCGCTATAAAAAAAGGAATAGTGAGTATCCTTTTTATATATATTTACTTGTGAAATATACGGAAATTTGCTGTGGCAGCCCTTGATATAGATGTAATTGTCATTTTTTAAATCAGCTATAAGCCTCAACGGTTGTGTGGACCAAAACTTGTCAGATTTAGATCAAATTAGTAAAACTTTTTTGTCTTATAAATTGAACTTTTAATTTTATCATTTAAGAATATCCCCTTATTTATTGCAGTTAAGATTTTTATGTTTTATGTGCGATACAAATGTATACATATAGAAATATACTTCTACTCTAAGATGGATTTTGGCGTTTTTAACATTTTGGTGCATTAGTTATCTATGAATGCAGGGGTTTACCAAGGAATTCTTTTGATAGATCTTTAAGAAGTAATAATTGGAATTTAATTTTGAATATTTGACAGTCGTAATAGTCTTATATGAACTTTTCTTGTAAAATAAGTATCACTTCCGATTAAACCGGAAATGAACACTAATTTTGTATTTTCTCATTGAAATGCTCGGTTAATTTAAAGATACATATTTTAATAAATAATAATAATAAATAAAATTATTACGAATGCCAAATTTTCAAAATTAAATTCCTATAACTACCTCTTAAAGTTATAACAAAAAACATCATTAGTGAACATACACTAGAGTACCTCTTTTGAATTTCATTTTTTAGAAATCCTGTACAAAAAATTGTATTCTATTTTGATGATTTTGTGACAAATGAATAATTATTTAAAGCTATTGTGGAGTTTATAAATTCAGTATTAGTTTGACAGTCAACAGTTAATAAAAATACTTTCTAAGTCTAATTCCGAGCCTGTTAAGAACTTAAGTAAAAGATTAATTTTCAAAAATTAAAAAGTTGCTATAATTTTAACAAATGAAAAATACCTATCTTTTCATTAAGCCAAATGTCAACCTTCATTCTAGTAAAAAAAAAAAATTGCTTTGGTTGGCGTCGCAGCGTTACTTGAAATATTGGCGACTTTAAAAAAGTAGTAAATATGTTCCATACCTACTACACTCCCAAATTTTGATTTCGATATAAAAATATTGGGGGGGGGCTGTTTTTAAAATATTTTGGACCTCTCCCGCATTATTTCATCTCGCAAATCTTGTACCCCTACTCTCCCTTAACACACCATGATGATATTATTTGTATGATTTTGCTAATTGTTGATTATCTTTTAAGCCAGCACCTTCTAAACAATTTGAGTTCATGTTATACCAGAAAAGAGATTCTTAAAATCAAGTATGTACTTATTCATTAGAAAAAATATATATAATTTTCAACGGCAATTTAGAATGACTACTTTGAATGAATTTGTTTAAACTGAATCGCCAGTAGCGTTATTCCGAGATCTTCCATCCAATCCCCACATTTTGCAACGCTATTCATCAGACAGACATCAACCCCTCGCGCGGCGTGACATAAGGAAATATGCATGCGAAACAAAATTTTTAAACACGCTTTCTGAAAAAAACTAATACTCCAAGAAGTATTCACCACAACTGTTATGCAAATAACTGTTCTTTAAACTGAGTGGTATATTAAGACGTTTTAGGGAAGCTAAACATGTTATAGACTTGAAATTTTGCAGTTAAAGGTTATAAAGGACGATCTTTTTAGCTAAAATAACTTTATTTTAAATAGAATGGTATATTTTATAATAAATTCGTTTGAAGCACACAATTTTAAAGTAACTTTAATAACCAAGTAGCTTAACTACCAACAACTATTAAAAAAAAAATACGTAGCATTCGACTTCAACAAACTAACATCGCGATTTCTTAAAGGTGTGCGAAACTTCAAAATCTCTACAATCGTTTATTTTCTATTTATCGGGTGATCAATTACTTATCCTATAACTCTGGGAAAATACTAATAAGTAAATTGGACAAGAAAAATCACTGGAAATTATTTTCAAAATACGCCAAGTTACGATATTCTCTGTAAAATTTGCAATATTTTTTCGATAATGCACTTTGCTTTGTCTTTGCAAATAAGGGGGTGGGGGAGGGTTAAACTTTATTTTCTTGAAATAAGGATAACTGCAGTTTAGGTTAACAGAATGAAAAAACTAGAGCTCGTTTGAGTGTTTACTGAATAATCTGCAATATAAACTGTTCCTGAAATTATTTTATCAAAAAGATGTAAATAGGTATGTCAAAATATTAAATAGCTCTAATAATTTTTCTTGGCCGATTTACTTATTGGTGTTTTTCCCAGTTATACGATAAGTAGTTTCTAATTGAAAGATACAGTCGGCGTCAATATGTTATCTATACTTGGCCACCCGCACAACTTATTGAGTACTTAATAAGGTACCATGATAATGATTCAATCAATGATCGACATTCTAGTCCGTGTGCTTAAGTGATCTATATTTTGTCAATATAAAAAAAAAATAATAACCTTGTCGAATTTCATTTGTACTACATTGCCAGCACTAAATGAGAATTAATTAGGCGTTTGATGATTTATCTACCTGCTAATTTTGTTTATTTTTCGTATAATATACAATGCTAGCTTTTTTTGCAGCTTTCAAAAAAGCATCTTTCTATGTTTGGCACTAAGTTAGTATTCAATTTTTAGCAAAAAATATTCAATTTTGCTTATTTTATAATGCCCGCTTTACATTCTGTATTTATGGAGAATTTGCGAATTTATTAAAAGCTCTTTTCGATCATTTTTTAAGTATGAATTATTACACTTTAGAGCCGTCTTTTGTTTGAGTTTTAACAATCACGATAGTTGTTAATTATATGGTACATGGCATACTTTTCTTAAACCAAAATGATTAAAATTGGCTATTTTTAGTGAAATTCCAAAATTTGTACATCTGTATGGATCGAAAGAGAATAAAGTATTGAAATTTTTAAACTTTAGAAAGTCGGTTATCAAACTTACCTTAAAATTTTGTGTTTCATACGAATGTCGTATCAAATATACCTTCCATTTAAAATAATAAAGTTGGCATCATCTTCTGATATAACCGGAAGTGGGCGACAGTTGAAATTATTTTAGTTTAAAAGATCACCTTTACTTTCTCTAAAACGTGTAAAGTACCACCCACTTTGAAAAACTCTGCATGTATGTGATAACAATAATAAATCTGGACAATCAAGACTTCTTCATAAGAAAATTAATGTGAATATTATCTAAACGACGAACTGAGGCACCCCTTAAATATTAAAATCAATTCCATTAATCACATTTCATATAAAATACAATAAATGATTAAATAAATCGATTCCAAAATTAATAAACAAAATTGTAAAATACCATTCGATATGGATGCAATCCAAACTCATTCTCAAAAATATAAATCAATTTTTTTCTGAACGCCCTTTTTAGTTAAAATTTCAACACAAAATAATTTTTTGTTATTATAAATGGAATAGTATAAAAAGTAGTATGATTTGTTTAAAATACAAACGTTCAAACAAATAGTGAACAATCAATTTTTTGATTTAGAAGTAGCATTTTATGAAAATGTGTCCCATTCTAAAAAAACTGAAAAATCAATTTCCCCAAGGATATTTGTATTTCAAACTTTAAATTTAGCTATCTTGTGATGTGTTTAAGAGGTCATACAACTTGTTGAAAAATAAATATTTTTTTTACCTTCACTAAAAGACGTTTGAAGTTGGCATGTCAAAACTGCTGGATATTTAACCGCAAATTAGCCGTAAATTAACTGTAAAAGCCAAAAATTAACTCCGACTCGGGAAACCCTAAACTTGGCTTGAAGTTAGCACGTAAATACTGTAAAATCGTTTTGGGAAAGTCTAGAAAGCTTCAACTAGGCTCATAATTAACCGCTAAATATACAGTGTATCAGGGCTAGATAGGGGTTGAATTTTTTTTTTTTAATATCGTCCGTCCGTTTTCGATATTGATGTACGGGAACAACCGCTATAAAAGTGAGTGGAATTATTTTTGGTAGTTTTAATAGTTAAAATTACAAATTATTGAGAAGACCATCATTTCAAGAACACGTTGTTCTGCTACAAGCGTATTTCATGAAATTACAATATAATTATTGATTTTTGTGCCTGGTGGTGGTCTATATATTTGCAGGGGATGAGTTGTGTCGGAGAAACAGTCTTACAATTAGAGCTATAGCGGTTTGTTTAAAAACATAGTTATGTTGGTTTCGAAATTTGTTAAAAAGGGTGTTACAATTTCATTTTTCGATGGCAAATCACTTTACGTTTATTGTTATATCATGAATTCGTATGACATGACCTGTCACTTTCCTTGTGGACTTTTATATCAAAAGTTTCAACCGTTTTTATGAAAGCGGCGACTTATGAACCCAGATGAAGTTATCCACGCTTTCCCGAACGATTTTACAGTAATTGCATGCTAACTTCATTTGAAGCTAGAATACAAATCGGGTTTTGGTTTCCCCGGGTCGCGGTTAATTTGTGGTTTTCACGGTGAATTTGCGGCTAATTTGCGATTAATTAGCAGTTTGAATTTTTGCCTGCTAATTTTGCCATGCCAATTTCAATTTCTTCCTTTAAAACGAACGGAAATTCGAACCCGGATATTGTTTCTTTAATGGCTGATAAATAGCAATCGTGCAATACGAATTTCCGAATGACTTTGATGGTTGTGGAGGTAGAAGAAAGATATCAAGAAACTGTACGATTTCGATTTTGAAAACAAATACTCATTTTTTACTTTTTGAGATTCGTTTAGTGGGCAAATATAGATACGTTTCTATCCATTTAATAATTAATAATATAATTATTAGGGAAGTTATACATTATCAAAATCTTTTTTTAAGGGCTACCTAAATATGGCCACCGTATGAAAAACAAAAGATAATGTTAATAAATTAGAAACGAGTGAAAATCATCAAAATAATTTTGTTCTCGAAAAATTACTTGAGTAATGTAGAGATTTTAAAGCAGCCGCATTGGGCGTTATTAAGAACTGAAATCGACAAATTTTCGTTTTTTCCAAAATATCTCAAAATTAAAAAAAAATCGGAACGAATTTGAAACGAGATTTGTTGAGAGCATTAAATCCCGTAAAACATTCCCCACTTAACCACTGCTCTATCTCTTCTAAAAACCGAGAAATCAATGATTGGAATTGAAAGGTGGACACTGTATAGATAAATGCAGTTAAATCGACATATTCTGATCTCAAGAATCTGTGCTTATTCTATGTACACCAGAATTTTGGGACAGCCTATAAAACCCAACCATTCATCAGTTCCCTGTGAAAGTATAGACTTCTAGAATACATGGCAATTTTTAACGCGTCCTTTTCATAATCGGAATAATTCAGTCGACCTTAACCAAACGTACATTAATGACAACAAATAGTTCTTTACGGTCAAAACCAAACCACTTGGGGTCCCTACGTAATTAAAAAGAACTACAATTCTGTGGACATACAACAACCACAGGTTGTAGAAATCAAAATATGTACAATTGTACATTCATTAGAACTTTAAGTAAAGAAAGAACTTCAGTTAGTAAGGGTTAATATTAATAGAAAACCTTCACCAACGTTAGTTTATTAAGGCAAAACGTTGATGTAAGTTTTCTATTAATTAATGATTTATCCCTTTTTAACTCTGAAGTTTTTTCTGTTAATAACCAAGGGGGAGAAATTTAAGAAGTAATAATGGGAATTTAATTTTGAAAATGTAGTCATTTCATAGGAAATTTTAATGTTAAATATTCTCAATTAAGTTTCACTTATCCTTATACTTAAAATGAACACTAACATTATTATTTCAAATAAAACACCCTGTATTTTATTATATCATTAACATGCTCGGTTAATTTAAAAGTAAGTTTTATAATATGAACCTACTCGAAAATTCCACTGTTTGGAAAATAAACGACCACCTTTAATTTTTTTTTTTGAAAAATAAGACATCAAAAGTGATTTTATAGCAACAATTTTGTCACATTCTAATAAACGTAAAATAAATCTAAAATTTCAGCATTTGTAATTTCTGAGCTCGTTTTCCATTTTGTAACTTAATCTACTATCCTTTGTAATTCAGAAAGGACATCAAAAATCCGTATCTGCAGCCAATTTGGACGACATCTAATAATATCCAATGATTTTTGTATGTGAAGTTTCAAAATTAGCCTTGAACGCCACTAAAACTGTTACATCATTTTACCATTTTCACAATAGGTGAATAATAAATAAAGTTACACTCTTTATTTTTGCAGGACAGGTTTAACATCTTTAACCTACTTCAAAATATCCAATATTTTGTAAAAATCTAAAGCAATTTGGATTCTTTGTTTCACAACTGTTCAATGTTACCAAATTTAAATTAGTAAACAATTATTTTCATTCTTCCAAGCTTCCAAGATCAAAATAATACAAGGTTTAAGATCTAATAGACGCGGTTGCTAAAAACATGTGCTTCTGATACAGGATATCCCGGACTAAAGTCATCATCCGAAACTACGTAATAGTACACGAAAAATTATCGATGACATTAAAAAAAAAAAAAGGGGGGAGGTACCTTAATTGACTTTATATTAAAAAGTTATTACAAAACCATCTACAGTTACCTACATATTTTTATAATGAGGACAAAAAAGAAAATCATCATTATCCTACAGCAAAGCTCCTAAAATTATGCAAAATATTATAAATTTATAATAGTACTACTAGTCTTTAAAAGTACTAACTCATTTGTGACATCTCTCAGGAAGTTCCGGCTTTATATGGGCAAACTCAAGCGCAACATAAAGATGGCAACTTTTAGGGGTGCGACAGCGCTAGGGGAAAACGTTATTTATTATGAAATTGAGTATGTGCAATAAAATCAATCAAATCGCTACTCTAAAGGGGCAATTTTTACATACAGTTTGTTTAAGGCCGTCACATGTAGTAAGGCTGGCAGCGTATGTACCGTACAATTGCTCAACAATAAAGAAATAAAGATAAAATTTAGCAAAAGTTTGATTTCCAGATAATTAAGAATTTCTTCAATCTAGAATGTGTATAGCAATTTTCACAAAAAAATTCAAATGCTCATATTTTTTTAAAGTTTTTTTTATAGGTAGGTAATTTTTAATGTACTATCACGTCGGTTCAAGCGGTCACTTCAGTCGGGGGCACCCTACATATTATTAGACATCGTAGGATTAAACGTCTTTTTTTCCATAAAACCGTCACAGATACAGATTTTTACCAACATTTATAAAAATGTATTAAATAATAATATCTTTCAAGAAAAAAATATTAAACAAATAAATTGACCCTATAGAGGAAGATTACCAAATACAAAATTACAAATTAGTATTTTTCGTGATGTAATTGAAAACAGAATTGCATATATTGCATGTATGTGTTACCGGCAATCTGTATAATCCGGTATTCTATACAATACCTAGGCAATGTATAGAATACCTAAAACGTGCAGGTAATGTATGAAATATTATTTATTTCATACTATGCCTAGGTATTCTATACAATACCGAATGCACAGCCGGTAATGTGTGTAAAAGACTTGAGCGAGAAAATTTATTATTAAGACATTGTATTCAAGACAGCAATTTACAGTTTGTCATCAAGAATTACTTAAAAAAGATGTCCCTCATCTAGAAACGACCCTCTGTACAGTAGCGACTCTGCAAACTACGGGGACAGGTCAGGGATTTGTCAAATGTAGTTGCGAAAAATACTGTGATACTAAAAAGTGTTCTTGTCTTAAAAGTAAGATTTTATGCACTTCAAAATGTCATAATAGTTCCTCATGCAAGAATAAATAATTTGTTTTTACTTACTTGATTTCTACTTATTATTTTGACAGAATTGTTTTGTTTCTTAAATTATTAATAATTATTACTTACCTGAGTACTTCTAAGCAAATTACATTATTTTACTTTTAGCCAGAAGATTTTTTTAAGTTTCACGTTAATTTTATTGTGATTTTACTGTAGTAACACAAAGGTAATACTTAAGTGGTTTTTTAAAGAATATTTTATTGCTTATAAAAGTTTATTAGAACTTAACAGTATTCAAGTCTTAATACAATTTTAATAAAGTTAATTTTAAGTAATAGAACATGTTTCTTTTACCCGTAATTTTATAGGTTTTGCACTTTGCCGGTGGACCAGCAGGTACTCTATACAATCCCTAGGAATTGTATACATTGCCTAGGTAAAGTATATAATAGACAATAATATTCATAGTATTTTATACATTGCCTGGACGCTCTAGGTATTCTATATATTTCCTAGGTATTGTATAGAATACCTGAATTATACAGATTGCCGGTAATATATGCATTGAGTTGATGTTTGATTGAAAATTTTAGAGACTTTTTAGTCTTATTTTGCCTAGCTTAAAAATATGAATATAAAATACATAGTCAGAAATACCAAATATGGACAGTTTAGGGAATCCAAATATTGAATAAGATACGGAGTGTATGTTCTGCAATAAACTGTTTTCGAAAGATACTCGAGGAGATACTTAGACCAAACGCCTCATGAGTTCGACACCTAGATTTGTATCTCATAGAAGTTAAGGTTCATTTTTTATAGTTTTGGTAATGTTCCATATTCGATATTTTATGTTGACTTTGTTTTATAAATTATAGTTCTTATAGTTAAGAAATAGTATACATGACTGTTAGTATGTAAAGTACAAATCCGATATGACTGTAATTACGATTAAAAGTACCTGATTATTAATAATTATTATTGGTTGCTTTCTCTCTAATAAATTGTGAGCAAAGTTATTTAAGAGTCGCGGTAGTTTTTATCTTAGTCGTATTTTAGTAAATTTGATAAGCATATTAAAACTTAAATCGACGTCGAAGTTAAATAATTAGTTAATTAATTACTAAAATGCTAAAATATGTACCTCTATAAAAAAAGAATAATTGTAGTACCTATTCAACCCTCCAAATAGGTTCTGAACAACATTATGTGAAGGCAGTTGTAGTTTTTACTTTTGTTGTTTTTTGATAAAATTGATATGCTCCTCAAAAATTAGTGTTTTTATAAACATTTTTATTTGCGAAAGTTTATTTGAATCATACTAAGCGCTTTTGAGTAATTTAAAAAAAAAAAATTTTTCTTGTTGCCTTTAGCGTCCTCTCACGGGCAAACAAAGCGATTTAGTATATGGATAAATGCAGTTAAATCAGCTCATTTTGATTCTAGGAACCTCCGGTTGTTCTATATACACGGAATTTTACAACGCCCTGTATAACGGCAATCCAAATATATTCAATAAGAAAACAATTTTATCATAGTGAATGCGAAAAATTTTATTAGTGATGCTACTGTTCCAAAAAATTGTGAAGAGTTGTTCTCACTAAATTACAAAGAAAGTATATAGTTGTATATCAAAACTTTTTGTTTACTTTAGCGCTTAAGTAGATACCTACCTATATCTATATACCTACATATATATAATCGATATTAATATGTAGCCTAAATTTTTAACTGCTCATAACTTTCCAACTACCCACATAAAGGTGTGTAAATAACAATCAATATGTCGATTAAAAACATATGTGAAATTAATATTTAATTTATATTTACAGCTAGTTCAAAGTTTTTAAATATACAGTTTCTGAAGTAATAAATACTAAATTCAATTGTTTTAAGGTGCAACATAGTAAAACATCGATCATCTTTCCTGGTTTATGCAAACATTACACGAAATTTTACTTTACCTACTAAATATTATGATACGTGTTCTATTCATTAAAAGGTATTTTGCCTTCGTTTCCAATACATAAAGAACGTATTTATAGAACAGCCACTTTTATGGATGTTTGAAGTTTACTCAGGATCAGTATTTATATATAAAGCTATTGGTAGTTGGTACATAATGGATAGTTCCTATTTCAATACAAATGTACACAATAAAGAAACACTTCCTGTAATATATTTAGACAAATTTTCTCAGTGGCCTTAACAATTAACGTAGATATTGATGGTTAAAATTGTATTTTTTCAATGAATATGATGCCAATATAAATGTGCGTACGGTGTTTACATTTACGAGTTTATTAAAAGGTTGTAATTTACAACTCATAAATACATAAACAAAACAAAAATGAAATTCGTTTTTTTTAATATAAAATTCTTTATGACTCACCTGCAACGGGAGTTTCCTTAATTGTAAGAATCACATCAACCTCATTAAAGTATTTTAACTTTGACACACGCCCTACTATGTAGGAAGATTGACTGATTCGGACTAATTGACTTGATCATCGCGTCCTCTACCGGTTTACTTGAAATTAAACAGACAGTGGCGTACGAGCAATATAAAAATAAATATATAATAAATAATGGCAAATATTATTTACATTTTGAAGAGTTAATTTACTAATCTATATTAAAAATTGCCAATTATAATAAAGTATCAATTATTACAACTTATAATAATCTTTTATTTTGTTAAAGATATTTATATACGCTACATGTACAGATATATATAAATATTACATAATAGTCGATTGATTTTTCGAAAAATAAAATTAATATAAAAATGAAAAAATGTTAGTCAATATCGCCAGTGTTTAAATCTGACACAATACATTATTATTTGTATATAATAATATGGAATATGATATTTATAAAATTTAAAAAACTGTATGGTCCGATCATAAAACTTTGTAAATTTTGAATTTCAATTAAAACAGGACACTTGAACAAAATACGCAGATTATTATTTTAAAAACTGTATTGCTTGTATTGTACATATGAAAACCAGTCAGATGGCGTACCTACTAATGACCGGTATAAATTAAATAGGCACAAAACAAAAAATATAATACAACAATAAGCAATAACGGCAATAACAGCAATTGCAGCAGTCAGAGGCCCGGGCGGCAAAGCTGAACGAGGCCCCCCCAACTTAAAAAAAAATGTAGTTTTATAAGCTTTTTATTCAGTTCACATTTGTATGTATAAATAAGTGTTTATGTTTATTTCGTTAAAATCTGGCAAGTGAAATTTAAATTCTACTTAAATTTTTAAAGCACATTTTTAAAGTCTTGTTTAGGATTTGATCAGGGGAGCGCGGAGGTATTTGGGGCCCCCCAAGATCGGAGGCTCGGGGCGGGCCGCCCCTTCCGCCTCCCTGTTAGGCCGCCTCTGATATTGCAGTTGATCAGTTGATCTATTGTAATAAAGTTGACTGTTCAATTTTCAGCCCTGTGGGGCCGTTCATACCCTACAAATATTACATAATAAAAGCTAGAGCCTCCTCCCTATAAATAGTCAATTAAATTAATGCGAATGTATTTTATGAATGATCCCTATATACAGGGTGTATCAGAATTCCATCTACATGGAGAATCACAGATTCCTGAGATCAAGATAAGTTGATTGTATGATTGTATTGTTTCATTGGTCCATGAGAGGGAAGCAAAGACTTATCTTTTTTTTTTATAGCTTTTTTTTTGTATGATTAATCAAAAATGCTTCATACGATTTTACTAAAATTTTGTATAAAGAAAATCTATACTATAAGAATTAAGAATTATACTATGAAGTATAAATTCATTTTCTTAAAATACGACATGAAGGATGCAAACTACCCCACCCTTAGATACTTATTTTTAAACCTTTAGAGGGTTGAATAATTTGAAAAACAATTTAAGAATTTATTTTTTACAATGGTTACTAGAGGTAAGTTAATCGATAAAGGTGCACACTATGTAAAACGTGTTTTAATAAATACAGGATGTTTCCTACTCAAGTGACCGCCCGAAACGACAGGATAACACACTAAAAAATGTTTTTAAGGGGGGGAAGAAAAAAGAAAAAAATATGAGCATTTCAAATTTTTGTGAAAATGGTGATACCCTTTTTAGATTTTGTTCAATAACTTCACTAAAAACAAAGTAGAATTAGATGGTTATGTGTAAAATAAGAAACCACCTAGTTTAATTTTTAGTATTGTTATTGAACAAAATCTAGAATGCATATCGCTATTCTCACAAATAAATCAAATGCTTTTATTTATTTCTGGATGAGATAGACCCTCCCCCCTTTAAAGACCTTTTATTATCGATAATTTTTCGTGTACTATCACATCTTTTCGGACAGTTAAATGAGTCGGGGACAGCCTGTATAATATTGTATGTCTTGAGTTCACATTTTGCTGTAAATAGTCCGGTCAAATTAGACCAAAAAATAAGAGTAAAGCTACATAAATTCCCACCAAGCTGAAAATCAGTGAGATTGTTTAAAATATGATTAAAAATACAATTTGAAAGTTCCCCATCTTTCCCCTGTATGCAAAATTTTTTATTCAAGGTCAAAGGTAAAAAAAATGAGTTTTTCGCGATTTTCAGCAAAACGGTAAGTTTTATCATAAAATTACCCCAGACAAAAATTGTAGATCATAAAATTATCTATAAAATATGTATCTCTAAAATACCCCAAAATAAGCTATGTGACAAATAAATCCCCAAGAACTAGAAAATATTTAGTGCAAATAGAAAAAAGATTGTAGAGAAAAATTTTTCCCCAGAAGAATTGCCTTGGAAATATATCCCCAAAAAAAATACCTTAAAGGAAAAAAATCCCCTATTTTTTGGGGAAACTCCCCTAATCTGGCAATCCTGAGACTAACAGTATTTCATTTATTAGGCACACTGACATAAAGCAGGTATAGGACCCTAGCCACGCATACAATTGAACAGGAGACAGATATTGGCTCGAGGTTACACTGGCGTATAAAATAAGGGACTGGGTTTCATTTTACCTGATATCTCAGAAACGGTAGCTCTTAGGAAAAAAATATGGATACATATTTTATAGATAATTTTATGATCTACAATTTTTGTCTGAAGTATTTTTATGATAAAACTTACCGTTTTGCTGAAAATCGCGAAAAACTAATTTTTTTGACCTTTGACCCTGAATAAAAATTTTTGCATACATGGGGAAGATGGGGAGTTTTTATATTTTATTTTTAATCATATTTTAAACAATCTTACTGATTTTCAGCTTGGTGGGAATTTATGTAGCTTAGAATGTCTAAATTGACCCGACTAAAATGTAAACTCAAAATGAAGACTAAAATAAAAAAGGGAGAGAGCGAGAGAGGGTATATATGAGTAAGGTAGAGAGAGATAGGAAGTTATAATTTATACAGAGTGATCCCAAAGTATGTTCATTGTGGCCATGGTTACCAATGTATTAGCCCTGTCTACTTCTACTAATATTATTTGGCGTACGTTTATATGTATAGCGAGTTAATTTTCCTGTTTATTTATGGAGGTCAGTTGAACGTTGCAACATTAGATAAAGCTATGAATTTAAAATATGTCATTCTTTTAGTCATGTAGAATGATTCTAGAAAAACTTTAGGATATCTTATCGAACTATTTAACAAGATATTCAACTTTGAATATCGTCAGAAATACACGGTGCTGTATGGTATATGGTCACAATCTAAACTAAATTCCTCTATTTAATATACTCACAAATTAGATATCAGCTGGGAAAATAATCATATTTATAAATTAATATTTATATTTTTAATTTATCGAAAAAAAAATGTACCTTGACGATGTCTTTTTAATATAATTTGTGAATAAAGAGTCTAAAAATAGGGAACTCGTATCCTAGCTTTGCCGCCATGTCGATTTGACAACGTCGCAACCCGATGTACTGCATGCGTTATATAAAATTATATTGATTATGACAGAACACTATAGGTTAGGGTATAACACTTAAACATTGAACTGTATACTAACCGTAACTGGAACGGACTCGCTGTGTTGAACAGTTGAGGCACGGCGGCGTGGCAGGCAACCCGCTGTGTGACGTATTTCTATCTCTTTCTTACTGATTGTGTCTTAAGGCGGTTGCGGGCGGATTTGCGTATTTATTAACTTTTAATGCAATTAAATTTAATTTTCGGTTATTTTGCAATGAAAACAACTATGTACCTATATTATTAAGATATTTGAACAAAAAATTATCAGAAATATAGAAATTAAAGTACTTAATTAAATATTAGAAAAAATGTTCGTGCAAAAGATATTAAAAACACAGAAAATATGAGAAACATTTATTTACAATTACAGCAAGAATTACAAAAAGAGAATCACTACATGGACATTAACAATTTTGAAACAAAATTAGTTTTGTCATTCGTTGCCTGGCTTTATTTCCATGTAATTTTAAGTTTAAAATTCTTGTATAATGATGCATTCTACATTTAATATACAATTCAGAAATGCTTCGAATAAGTTGCAGTTCGTGCAGATCCTCAGAGATATGTTCCTCTACAATTGGGTGCTTTGGAATAAACAGGCTTAAACGTTCAGCAAAATAGCGTAGGGTCGAATTTTGTAGCATCTTTTTAATATGCGTAAAACGTTTTTTAGAATTTTCAGAAAATAAGTTATATACACGTATTTGCCGTTCTACGTGTTGAATAATTGTTGAAAAGTTGAATAAATCCCACATCCTGCTTGAATTCTGAAGTCGCTTTCTAGAAAATGAGCGCTACAAATCCTACTCGTTAGAGAGGGTTGCCAATTTACCCTTCTCAAGGCAATGGTCCATAATTTCAAAACCTCAGGTCGTTTAAACGGGAATCTATATACAAATAAAATGATGAATAGAGGCTTATACCTTACTTATTTCATAAAAACTCACAAATGAAACGAAATTCCATTTCCCGCGTTCTGTAAATTCTTGCACCCATACGCAACACAGTAAATCACCATTTTTAAAGTTTGTTTTACTCAAAATTCTCACAATATTTAACACTATACAACTGGCAAACGACGCACCTATTCATCTACTAGTCAACACGGCAAACAAGACACTGAAACAATTCAAAATTCATCCAAGCCAGGTAAACACCGATTAACATAGATAAGAGATATATATACTATAGTAGATGTGAAAGTCACGGTTTTCATCACTTAAGAGCGGGGGCGCCAGGGGTTCTAGAAAGTAAAAATCGAACTAGGTGAACGACAAGAGATGGCGCCAAGGGTTTTTAGAAATTTAAAAATTTAATAAGGAGAACGATGGGTTGCATAAGTAAAGAATCTTTCGTTTTAAAACAGATTTACAATTAAATAAGCTTTTGTTTACTAAAATTATGGTCATGTATATACTAATTGGTAGATAATGAAATTTACCTACATGCTGTCGTCGAAGGGAAACCCCAAAATATATATAATATATAATGTTGATAATATGCATGTTTCGGTGCCGGCGAAGGCCGGCAAATATTACATTTAAAATTATTTGAAAGGATCACATAAATTATTGTTTCGGTTTATGAATAAAAATTATTAAAATATGTGAAAAAGTGAAATCAAGTGTCATTAAAAAGAGGAAAGGCAAAGGAAAGAGAAATTGAAAAGGTATGTATAAATAAACGGTACATTTTAAACAATTGTTTTTTAAAAGATTTCAATAAAAGTGGTAGAAAGGTGAAAGGGTCGTAGTAGTAGTCGTAGCTGATAATAATAATAAATAAATAATAATTGCAATAACTGTCAGATTGGTATAAATATATTCGAATAAACACATAAATCAATTACAGTGAATCTAATGATCATCACTCACAGAAATATAAATATAATAATATATATGTTTGATAAGAATTTACCCAAAGGGGAGATGAAGGCGTGCGTGCGCAATATAAACATAGTTTGGCTGGCTGGCGACTATATAATGGCTAGGTAATGACGGAATTGCACTCTCGACCAATGAAGTAATGATTACATGAAACAATAAAGAAACACTTACCGATCTGTTGACAAGATCGTGAGGTAATTAAGTACTCACCGGGGTTCCTCGGAACCCCTGCCCCTCTGGAACACTTGCGAAGTGTATCCCCAGGCTAACGGTCATCACATGGTACTCGGTTATCAGTTGTTGATGGATTGTATCTGTAATCATGAGTTTACGCTCCCGCGCCTCCAGACGCTGATCACACTGGATCATACAGTCTAGAAGCCAACAGGGTAGGTCAAACCTAACCCCGTGTCGCTATAAGCACCATGTCCACCCCAAGCAAGACAAGTACGTACTATAGGCATCACCAGAGATATCTGCGTCTCTCCTGAACACTACTGGGGTTAGCGGAAACCGTGGCACTTGCCACAAAACCAAGAGCTCTTAAAACCACCATGGCAATTACATTATATAACGTGTTAACACAAACAGACATTTCTCGAGAATTGTGCACAATACAAATACATATACATATATATCAAATATATAGGTACCAAAATATAACACTGTGATCACATATAAAGCCAATAATTTGCTAAGCAATTTATCTACGCATAATAAACGCATATGCAACGCAAAACAACGCAACGCAACGCATCGCAACGCATAGCTCGCTAGCGCAACACATCGTCAGAAGACGACCACACACTTTTACTTCTCACACTATACTGTGTATATTACCCTTATATATTTCTGTAAGTATCAAATTACTTCTTTGGTCTTTCGTCCCTCTAAAAACTAGACAGAATATAAACAAAATATATGAGAATGCCAGTCGCCAGCCTATCGACGTAAATAGGTTATTCAAAAGGGAAGTAAGTATTGAGAATTCGAATATTAAAGAGTATAGTTTTGATATAATAATTCTTAATTAATATTTCGTACCTTACATTCGGCCAACCTGAATTCGTCACGTCCTCGTGATGCTAGGGTTCCTAATCCAAATCGGGAAGAGGAACTCCATCATCTCCACTCCCACTGGAAGTATCATCGGACACGCCTTGTGGAGGTATCCAAGGTTTCATACGGTCAACCGCAACCACATTGGTATAACTTCCGGTTTGGCGTCGCACTGAACCGGGCATGTCTTTCACACGATATCTGTCATTTGGTAACACTTCGTCTATAATCATTGGTCCATCAAAAGTAGGAGTCAATTTCTTACTCAAACCGTCACCAGGTGCTCTCATTTGAATTAAAACCAAATCTCCCTTTTTGTAAACATGTGGAGCTTTCCTCTTTTTGTCGAAACGTTGTTTTTGTTTGTCTTGTTCAAACTGAATTTTCTCGGATGCCTCTGAACGTAATTTGTGAAGATCTAGTCTAATTTCATCGATTATTTCAGTAAGTAACACTGAATCTGATTTTGACCTAGGATTGTATCCCATTAATAATTGTGTAGGTGTTTTTCTGGTGATTTTGTGCACTGTATTATTGATTGCAAATTGTACTTGTGGGACAACTCGATCCCAAGTATTTTCTGTAGTAGATGTAGTTGAAAGTGCTGATTTGATTGTTCTATTTAATCGTTCCACTTGTCCATTAGCCCTCGGAGTCGCAACTGCATTTTGGATGTGTGTAATATTATAATTTCTGCAAAATTTATTGAAATTTCTAGATGTAAATGCTGTTCCACGGTCTGTAATAATTCTTGTAGGTACACCGTATATGTTAAATAATTCCTCCAAAAATGTTGTGACGTATTTGGTTTCAGTTGATCTGACGGGTTTTAATAAGACGTATTTTGTAAAAGCATCTATAGCTACAAGTAAATGTACGTTTTTCTTCGGTGTTCTTTGGAATGGTCCTAGATGGTCAAGATGAACTGTGTGGAATGGAATTGCTTCTTTAGTTATGGGGTGTAGAAATCCTTCTCTTCGACCAGCAGGTATTTTGTTGTATAAACAAGGAACACAACAAGAAATATATTTTTCAACATATTCTTTCATTCGTGGGAACCAATAAGTTTGACACAACTTATCCAAAGTTTTCTCAACTGAGAAATGTCCCATCTCATCATGAACAGATCTCAAGATTCGTTGTCTCATTCCACAAGGGACTACCCATTGGATTCCGCGAACTGTAATTCTGTATACTCTGTTGTTTCGAAGGGCATAATCTTTATAAATTTTCTTTTCGTAATCGGTTGTGGGCGGATTTGATAGAATGTCCTTTATCATCGCAATTTTCTGGTCAGTTAATTGGGCAGATAATACCCAATCAGCAGGTTCAATCCTTAGTACAAATCGTTCGTCTGGTGGTAGTTCAGTTTGGGACGGATTCCTACTGAGTGCATCGGCATGGGCCAATCGTTTTCCAGGTCGGTATTCGACAGTGAAGTTAAATTCTTGCAACTGTAACCACCAACGCGCTATTCTGGGTATTAAGTCGCGTTTAGTAGAGGCTGTCTTAAGTGCGTTACAGTCCGTCACGATTTTAAATTGTATCCCTAGTAAATAAACTCGAAATTTTTGGGTTGTTTCGACAACTGCTAGAGTTTCCAATTCGAATGAATGATAGTTTTTCTCTGCATTGTTAGTTTGTCTGCTGTAGTAGCTGATGGGATGTAGTAAATTGTTATGCTTTTGAAGTAATACACCGGCTACTCCTAATTTACTAGCGTCTGTATGAATTTCAGTTTCTGCTGATGAATCATAGATTTGAAGAACGGGTTTATTTATAAGAATTTCCTTCAACTTTTTGAATGCATTTTCTTCAGTCTCGGACCAAGACCATACGGTGTTCTTTTTTGTCAAATTTGTTAATGGATGTGCTATGAGTGCAAAGTTCTGAATGAATCGGCGAAAATAACTCGTTAAACCAATAAATTGTCTAACCTGATGTACGTTATTTGGTCTAGGGAATTCACTAACGGCTTTAGTCTTAATATCTCCTGGTCGAATTCCTTGTTCGGAGATTTCGTAGCCAAGGTATGTTATTTCTTTTGCCAAGAACATACATTTGCTTAAATTGAGTGTTAATCCTTCCTTTTCGAATACTTGCAAAATTGTCTCTAAATTTTCCAGGTTTTGTTCTTCGGTTTTAGTAGCAATAAGTGTATCATCTAAATACACAGCTGCTATATGTTTATATGGACCCAAAATTTTGTTCATTAGTCTCACAAAAACAGCTGGAGCATTACATAATCCGAAAGGAACTCTGTTAAATTCATATTGAGCTTCCGGTGTGACAAAAGATGTTAGATGTTTTGATTTTTCATTGATCGGAATTTGATGGTAACCTGAGGTTAAGTCCAAACTTGTAAAGAATTTGCATCCAATTAATTTATCAATTTGATCGTCTATCCTCGGTAACGGATATCTATCTTTGATGGTTAAGCGATTTAATTTTCGAAAATCAACACACATTCGTTCTTGGCCATTTTTCTTCTTCACTAATAATATCGGAGATGCATAAGGTGATTCACTCTCTCTAATTATATTGTTTTCTAGGAGTTCGTCAATAATAGTTCGTACCTTTGCTTTTTCAGTCTCTGACATACGATATGGTCTGTAAGTAAACGGTTTGTCTTCAGATAGCTGAATGTTCATTTCCATTGATTTGGATAATCCTAATTCGCTCATATTTTGCGCAAAACAGTTTCGATATTTGTTCAATAGTTTCACTAGTTTTGATTTAATTTCCGGTGAAATCGGTCCTGTTTGTATCTCTTCATCTTTAAAGGGTACGAAATTCTCTATATGTGTTTTTAAAACTGTGACTTCTCCATTGTTTTCTTCACATCTAAACGCTCTGGCTATGGGACGTTTTCCAGTAAAATGTATATCCTTTTCAGAGATATTTATCACTGGAAGTATCGCAGTTTCACCAGGCTTAATGTTTATCACTGTGCGCAGTACCAAATATTCCTCTCCAAATTTCTTTCTGAAATCGGACTCAATTAGGAAATCTCCTGCAACTCTATCTTCATTTTTAATTTCTATAAGTCCAATGTGCTTTTCTGGTAGAACTACATCTTTTACTACTACTAATTCTATTTTATTTTTCTTAGGTTCCGGTTCTAATTTCGGTAGTTCATCAGTAGGACGAAGAATACGCAGGGTATTGTTGTCTTTCATAACAAATACAGTTGATTTTTCTGTAAACGGTTGTCCAATTAAAACAGGTATTTCTTGTACTGAATTTGGAACAACTTGCGCTTCTGTTTCCTCTGTAACTTCATCAATTGTTATCTTGCAACACACAGAACCTAAGGTAGAAACTACACCAGCACCGTATCCTCTAATTGTTGTTTTATTTTGACGATCGATATTTAAATTAAGTCTATGTGCTTCACTTTCTGTAATGGTGTTACAAGCTGATCCGAAATCTATGTATGCTTTTGTTGGAGTTTGATTTATGGTGATGGTTTTGAAATATTTACTATTGCTGTCGAGACCTAGTCACAAAGTTGTCTTAGTAGGACAATTTGGGGCGATATGACCTTCTTTTCGGCATTTAAAGCATTTTAATGTAGTTCGTTTTTCTTGTGGCTTATACTGATCCTTACCTCGTGTGCAGTTTCCGCGAGAATGTCCAGCTTTACCGCATTTGTAACATGTTCTGTTAAATTGATGATTCTTCCTACCTTTTGTAAATTGTTGATATTTGGATGTTGATGGTTGGTTTTTACGATACTCAGTATCATCACATGATTTTAGGAACTGCAACAATGCTGCCGGGTTTGCATAATTACCTGCACGCGCACTCACTCTAACATGATCACAAGTAATTCCCTTAATTATGCACGACACTGCTTTTTCACCGTAAATTTCGCACGAATTCAATAATGCAACTTTTTCGTAGTAATATTTTATGTAAGATTCTCCCGGAGTTTTATGACGAAACAGCATCTCCTCCAGAGTTGTACAAAAATCACTTCGGGATGGGAACGCAATTTTTAACTCAGTCTTCCACTGATCCCAGGTGTAATTTATCGTCGGTAGACTACTGTACCAAGTCTTGGCTAGTCCTTTTAATTTTGAAACTGCATGATAAATAGTCGTTTCATTACTCCATCCATGTATCGAACGTAATTCGTCCACTTGAGCACACCATCGTTCAACACACTGTGTTTTGTCCTCAGGATCAAACCAGGTAACCAAATTATCTCTACCAGTCGATACAAGATTTGGTCTTACATTATTGGTATGTTCGATTTGCGTTTGCATTGTCTCGGTAAGTCGTCTCACGATTACAGCTAGATCCGATATTTGAGAGGTTGTAGTAGAATCATCGCTAGATCCTCGTAATGATTTTGCAGGACTTTGGGAGATCTCATTATCCGATGAGTCGCTAGATAACTCCTGAATACGTCGTCTTCGATTTATTTGGGTATTTGATGAATTTGATTCCATTTTATTTTTATTTTTTTTGTAACTATTACTCAACACTAGGTATATTGAAAGGGTCGTAATTTAAAAGCACAAATTAATGTTAAATACACTAATAATTAACACTATAAACTATAAGTAAATGTTATACACTACAAAAGTCAGTTTTATAAACGAATAAACACAAATAATAATACAATAAAACACGCACGAACACGTACCGTTTGCATTCATCAACCGAAGTAGAAGAACTGTTTTCTATTTTTCTTTAAATGTGTATCGAATCCACTTATTAAGTCTCAAATCTTGCAGCGAAGGAATATTTTTTTTTTTGTTTTGATTGTTTACTCACAAATAGCTACAAAGTCACGTTCGACAGAGCGAACAGGGCGTAGAAATTAACCCTCAAGCATCTAGACCCTCGAGATAAAAATTGATGCATACCATATGGTTGTATATACTCTATGTATACATATTAAGCATTCGATAGATCTGTATGTATGGATCTATATAATTTTTCTAGTTATATACATTCCCTTTTTCTTTGTTTTAAATAAAATTTTAACTAATAGATTAAGCACGCAACGCTTCATGTCAACCCCACACCTGAATTGAAAGGGTCGTAATAGTAGTCGTAGCTGATAATAATAATAAATAAATAATAATTGCAATAACTGTCAGATTGGTATAAATATATTCGAATAAACACATAAATCAATTACAGTGAATCTAATGATCATCACTCACAGAAATATAAATATAATAATATATATGTTTGATAAGAATTTACCCAAAGGGGAGATGAAGGCGTGCGTGCGCAATATAAACATAGTTTGGCTGGCTGGCGACTATATAATGGCTAGGTAATGACGGAATTGCACTCTCGACCAATGAAGTAATGATTACATGAAACAATAAAGAAACACTTACCGATCTGTTGACAAGATCGTGAGGTAATTAAGTACTCACCGGGGTTCCTCGGAACCCCTGCCCCTCTGGAACACTTGCGAAGTGTATCCCCAGGCTAACGGTCATCACATGGTACTCGGTTATCAGTTGTTGATGGATTGTATCTGTAATCATGAGTTTACGCTCCCGCGCCTCCAGACGCTGATCACACTGGATCATACAGTCTAGAAGCCAACAGGGTAGGTCAAACCTAACCCCGTGTCGCTATAAGCACCATGTCCACCCCAAGCAAGACAAGTACGTACTATAGGCATCACCAGAGATATCTGCGTCTCTCCTGAACACTACTGGGGTTAGCGGAAACCGTGGCACTTGCCACAAAACCAAGAGCTCTTAAAACCACCATGGCAATTACATTATATAACGTGTTAACACAAACAGACATTTCTCGAGAATTGTGCACAATACAAATACATATACATATATATCAAATATATAGGTACCAAAATATAACACTGTGATCACATATAAAGCCAATAATTTGCTAAGCAATTTATCTACGCATAATAAACGCATATGCAACGCAAAACAACGCAACGCAACGCATCGCAACGCATAGCTCGCTAGCGCAACACATCGTCAGAAGACGACCACACACTTTTACTTCTCACACTATACTGTGTATATTACCCTTATATATTTCTGTAAGTATCAAATTACTTCTTTGGTCTTTCGTCCCTCTAAAAACTAGACAGAATATAAACAAAATATATGAGAATGCCAGTCGCCAGCCTATCGACGTAAATAGGTTATTCAAAAGGGAAGTAAGTATTGAGAATTCGAATATTAAAGAGTATAGTTTTGATATAATAATTCTTAATTAATATTTCGTACCTTACAAAGGACATTTCGAAAACGTAAATAATAAGTACTGTGGATACGTAAATACGTGTATTTACAATGAATATAAAATACTTGACGAAATTTTAGAATCAAATAACACTGATTTTAAAGATTTGATTTGATACAATTTCATTAGTTTTAATTGGGTTTGTGTAAAATCGTTAAAAATATTAAAAAGGTATAGGTACCATGACCCACAAATAGATACCATATAATAATTTTGGGTATTGTTTATACAATGATAAAGTTATTCTATTTTTGGTTTCTTATTACAATTATTATGTTTTCTATTTGTTTTCATATTTTCCCGTTTTACCACTAAAATCTGTCAAGAAATAAAGAATGAAGTAGAATGCTTTTGAAGGAATTACTTAATTTTACCTTAAGATTTATTTGCTCATATACTAAACGATTGAAAGACCAATTGTTAGAGCTGTTGTGAATAATACTCTGTTGATATGTACTTCCGGTCACAACATTCTGGTTTGATAGGTAAATCTTTTACAATATTGAAAGTATGAAGTAAATATATTTATAGGTACTTATTTGTTTATTTTTTGTTCTTGTTGAGTAGTCGAATTAACTAATGAATAGATATGTATGTACCAGTTGTCACTTTTTTACTGACAGCAATAAATATTCTTACTTTATCCCCATGTTGGTTCACAATTTCGAATTTATTTCCAATTTTCCCCGTAATCATAGGGTAAGTACCCATATCTGGACATTTACACCATTCGGAATATCGGAACATAACACATCGTTCCATTTAGAATTTAATTTTATATCCGTTTATGCAAAAAAAATACAGAATGTTCATTTAAAATAGGAAAGTTATTGTAGATTGCAGTGAAAAGGTGTTGACTTGTAAAAACAGTTACTCAATATATACCCCCTATACCTATATGAAGACGATAATTCAGTTCCGAAATTGGTAACTTTTCCGATAGGGTTATGTTATGAAATTTACCTTTAAATAAATAAAAGATTTTCAATGGTGCATTATGATACAGGGTGTTCCATTTAAAATAAGGAAGTTAGTGTCAAGTTCCGGTATAAGCGGAAGTACTACACATTTGAAAATATGTTAAAAATGTATATCACGTGCCGTAGTTACCTTATGATTTTTGATAAAATTGTCCCACCATCAATTTTGCAGAAATGGGCCGCTGACTTTCGGTCACCCTGTATCAAATACAAATAGGTATGGAGGTAATTCGGTGCTCAGTAGACATCAGTCATAATATCATTTTATTTTCTTTTATCGTTCGTTATGTATTTAATATTATTTATAGTATTGTTATCATAATTATACACATCAACACAATTACACGATTGCATATCGTATTTTAGTCATTATGTATTCTACCTATACCTTGGAAATTTTACTGAGATTTGTACAACTAATACATAAGAATGTCCTTGTACCTATTATTACCTATCTATACATACATATATATTATATGTGTATATTGCAATATAACTGTCCAATTTCTGCAAAAAAAAACAGAAAATATTGTAGTATATGTACTTTCCTGTTTAGCCTTAAAAGAAGATATTACATTTGTAAATTGTAGAATACCAATGAAATTCACCTATATACACCACAAACTTTGTTAACAACTCTTTTAATGTGGATTTTAAAAGTTTGTGGTGTATGGGGGGTAAGTCTGCTATTAGGTACCTATACCATTACGACATAAATTTAACTACTACGTATTTTTGTTGATATGCTGGAGGTCTCCATAAGACATCAGAGGCTGTCATGCTAGGTCTTCTGGATTTGCATTTGCAATTCCAGTGATTTTTTTTACATATGTTCTATTATATGACACACGGTACATTTTGTGAAGTAATGTACGTAGGTATACCCCTCCTTTGGCAAGTGGATTGTGTATTGATGGAATTGTTAGTAATAAGTATAATATGTAACAAAGTATGATATATACGGATTAGCGCTTTCCTTTATTTATACATGTTATCCGCTTATTTCAGGTGACTTATGGAAATCGCAGAGAATCAGTTAGTAATTATAGAACGATCATGTCTACTTCAGCGTACATAACTTCCGGTAAGTAGTCTCTTCTGTACAGTAATTGCATACTGCCGAACTATAGTTATTTTTGTAATAAGTCTGATGCACCTGTACACCAATACAATCATTATTATTTTTACTCTCAGATATCCCCCTGGAAGGAACGCAAAAGGATTGGACTGTGATTGATACTACATCACCTTCATTGTTTCACAATTACTATTACAAAGCCTAATAGCATGCCCGCAAATTTCAGGGTGTTTATCGGTAAATGGTCTATTTTGTAACAGTTATTTATGCCGTATTAATATTTGCTTAATAAGTGTGATATAAAATATAGGTATCTACTTCTATAACTATGTATATATTTCGTTTTTGTTTTCAGATAGTTCACTGGAAAGAAACCACTTTTCCACTGTTAATATTATTATGACCACTTTTAAGCCTAGGATTTTCTGTAAGTTTGTCGCTATATATTTTCATGTGTAAATGTAATTCTGATATATCGACAATATTCCTATTTTCCTATTAAATATAAATAGTAATATTTCTTCATGCAAATGAAAATAGTCTATATAAGAGATAATTTCGTTGGGAGATCTACCCCAGTGCGAATCCAATTGTACGCTTGTGTAAAATACAAAAAAAAAACAGTATTTGATGAGTACAAATGTAAATACGTTTATTGTATTTCTAGTTATTTCAATATTTCTATTAATACATTTTCTACATATTTAAAGATAAATACAAATACTGAAGTAATCGCAAGACTGATAGTAATGCTGTAGTTTATTATCAAATCAATGCCAATCTTATTTTTTGTACTGTTAGTACTATCAATTCCGCACAAATACGTTATATCCGTCCAAATTTATTTACTAGATATAATGTTTAAAAAAGTTATACAAATTTATGTATTTACATGCAAACTTGGTTTTTTATGTTGTATATCAATTTGACTGATATACCACTAGGACAACCAACTGTTTAATTAATATTTTTATGGTTCTTTTATTTTGAAACCAAATTCGAAAACGACAGTTAGACTTCTACATGTTAATCACACTTGTAAATTATTTTGAAATACAAATACTTACAATTAGTTCTATAGTATTTGTACTTATATTTTAAAAACTTTTCATTGAAATAATACAATATTTTTATTTGATTTTCCCACTACGTTTTCGTTTCTCTGAATAGTCAAGAATAATTAAATTCAGCAAACAATATTAAATTACATGTGAATTGTCCAATAAATAATTATTAGTAAAATAATTATACAATGTAATTTCTAGATGGAGTTATTAGTAAAGCATTTGTATTTGTATTTAAATACTTCTGATCAAGTATTTTTCACAAGTAGGTATACATTTGCTTTAGAATAATTTTTTAATTAGCCAAGTCATTAATCTTGCCTACATATTACATAATTGCATGAGAACATTTTCCAGAAGTATTTGTATAATAAGCTATTTGTATTTGTTTCCGAATACTCTATAAAGCAAAAGTATTTGTATTTGTTTTTAAATACTTATGAACAGTATTTTTGCGAGTCTGATGTTCATGCTTATAAAATATCCAAAATAAATATTACTCGCACAACGTTGTTGTTTTAGAACAGTTCCTTCAGTCATTTAGTTACTAAATATAAAAAAGCCATAAAAATTTTATATGAGAATGTTGTTATCGATACTTCTTCCTATTTCTTAATTAGTTTTGCATCTGTTTTTCAATTTGTTGGTAACTTTGATGAAATTACTTAAGCTTTAGATAATTTTGTATTTCTGTTTAACAAGTACTTTTTACTCCCATATAACTATATTATAGAATCTGATTTTGTTAATTTTGTTGTTTATTCGGTATTGTAATTATTTGTTTTATTGTAATAAAAATTTTAATGGATGTAATTATCTTTTATTTTCTAAAAACACTTGAATGATTAGGTGAAAATTTGTCAAGTCACACACTCTCTTCTTTAACTTTTTAAGAAGATTGTTTGTTTCTTGGTAAATTTTCACTTAATCAATAATATAACTTACAAAAATAAAAAAATAAAAAACCCCGCGTTTAAATAGGCGCCTGTATTCTCTACTTTTCATCACTTAAGTGGGAGGGCGCTTCAATCGCCGAAAAAAAGTTTCCAATCTACAATAGTATATATATCTCTTATCTATGCACCAGACGAAATGCAAGCACATGGAGCGGTTAACGATAGTATGTATTTCATTGCACTTAAATGGAATGTTGTTTACCGACAATACGCGACGTTGTGAAACGTTTTCACAGCTATTTACATCTAAAGTCAATTGAATTACTTTATATTTCTTGAGCATGATTTAAAATATCAAAATTGTATAATCTTTAATAAAACTAAAAATAAACATTTTTTACTATTATAAAGTAATATAATATTCGACTTGAAATTTTTTTTTAGGATTTATGGTCTAAAACTAGAGTAGTAGTCAACTGACCTCCTTATAGTCTTCATGAAACATATTCTTATGTACTTGCCCTGGGCAGACTCAGCAAAAGCCGAGTAGGTACGCTATATTATAAGTCCATATTTTATAAACAGTATTTTCTATCTGTTAAGCAATTTTTCATTACATATTTACTTAAATTCACTTTTATTTTATAATCACGTAGGTTCACTTCACGCCGTCATTTCGACACTTTTTGAACCCTAGCGCAATTTTTTTTTAGGAATTTTCTTTACATGGAGCTGTTTTAGTTACTTTTAAATTTTGCAGCATAGCAAAATGGTTCTACTGAATATGTAAATACAAAAGTCCTGTTTTCTTTTCGTGATCTATGGCCCCATATTTTGGCACTCTAACATATTCATAATTAACTTTGTTAAGGTACCTTTCTTCTATTTCCGAACACCGTGTATAGTAAGTTAAGTTTCCCTTCTTCCTTAAGTTGTGTTGGCTTACTAAATACCTAAATATAAAAATTAAATAAAAATTTCAAGGACGTAGTTAAAATTTTAATTGAAGAAAAAAATAGCAATTTTTGATTTTTTTACAAGCTAGGCAAATTAATTAATGCTAGCTTATCGAACTCTTTTTTTAAACAGATCATCGATGTTTACAAAAATTGTTTTTGTTTTCGAGTTATAGGCAAAACAACTTTTATGTTTTTCAGGCACTTTTCTACGAAGAATACAGTTGCATCAGAAAAATTTAAAAAAACCATGCACTCAAGTTTTAACACAATTTTGTATAATTTAAATAGGAATAATTGGCTATGCTTTCATAAAAAGGTATTGTTTTTCTCATTTCAATCATGTAATAGGTGATGTCATATTCGACGTTTTAAAGCATTTAATAACAAAAATAATATTTTTGTAATTTATCCTTTTATTTTTTCATAAAAAGGAACCTGTTATTTTATAACAGTGACTGCACTATACAAAATAGTGAGATGGTATAAATTTTCATTTCCATTTCTTCTTTAATCTAAAAAATATCTTACGAAAAATTCTACATGTTTAGAATGCTTTACTTGAAGTAATAACAATTATAACTTTCGAAACATTATTTTTGCAATTATCAAAAAAGAAGAAAACTAATTTGTAATTACTAGAATAATTCCAATTACATTTGCAGTGGCTTCACTAGCATTCTATATTTTTAGAATTGATTGGTTAAAACCCCCATGATTAATAAGAGGGAAGAATAAATTATAAAATAGTATATTGTGCAACAAGTGCGGAAAATTGGCAATTACACACGAGGACGAAGTGTGATTTTTGACGTATTGCACAATAACGTCAATGTAAAACAACGCAACGCCACGTTCATGTTTCACCTTAGTGTTTGTATATTAAATAACGTTGCCCGGAAACGGTTGCCGACAGATCAACGTTTTCCGTAGTAGCTGCGTGGTTAAAAATTCTTACCCACGCTTTTAGCGTGGTTATTACAGATGTGTAATTGCGGCATGACTATAATCTTATTTTGTGCATATTTTGAAGGCATGAAAAGCAGAATTTTACACGCACATGTAACAAATATTATTTTAAATATTTAATTGAGGAGGCACTTTGTTGAGAATAAAGCTTGGCCTTGTTCACAAGTTATGTATTGTGTACGGCTCCAGCGGATCGTGTTAATAGAAATCTAAACTTAAATAAACACAGTTATCAACTCATGATTAATAGGCATAAACTTCCTCTTCGGCTAAACATATTTGTTCTTGTTTCATTTTTATTTTTCTAATTCTATGAACAGCACTGGGTTGTGCTTTGTATTTCCATGTTCGTCTTAGTCAGTACGAATAAAGCTTTTTAACTATTCGGAGGTCTTTCTGTTACGTAAAATAACAATAACAGGTTATGGGCCCAGACAACGCTGATCTGAATCCTATTTACAGTTAGTTATTTTACGTGTTTTCGCGCGGTACTTACGCGGGGTGTTCTATAAAAAGAAGAGAAATGGATATTGAAAAAGTCCAAATTGAAAAACTCCGGGATGGCAGCAACTGGCCTCAATGGCAGTTTGTGGTACGTACTCTTCTCGACTGCAATGGTGTCTTGGGAGTATGTGATGGAACTTTTACCAGACCGACTTCAGAAGAAGGTGCAGATACGAGTAATGCTTTGGAGCAGTGGTGCAAAGCAGACAGAATCGCAAGAAAATTATTTGTTACCAGCGTGGAAGCAAAGCCCTTGCAGTTCCTTATGAACTGTGAAACTGCCTTCGAGATGTGGCAAAAGCTGCATGCCATCTATGATCTGAAATCGGACGAAACTCTTTCCCTAATACAAAAGCAGTTTTTTGACTTTCAATGGAACGTGTCTCTATGTGTAGCTGACCATGTGGCAAAGTTAGAACAAATGGCTAACAGGATGAAGAAGTTAGGTGGCACAATACCAGAATCAATGTTGCTAACAAGGATTTTGTCAATCCTTCCAAAGGAATTTCAACATTTCCACAGTGCATGGGACTCTACCGACCCAGCTTCAAAAACGTTGGAAAACCTAACAACACGTTTACTCACAGAAGAGCAAAGACTTCAGAAAAATGAAGAGGCGGAGAAAAATGTGGCTTTATTTTCCAAACTTAAAGTAGGTCACAATTCGAAACAGAAAAATTATGTGCCAAAAAGTGCAGCAGGGTGCTATACGTGTGGAAGAAAAGATCACATACGAAAAGACTGCCCAGGGTGTTTCGGTTGTGGTTCCAAGCGTCACGTTTCCAGGAACTGTCCTAAAGGGAAGAAGAAAGATGAAAAATCGCAAACTGGTCCGTTAGCGTTTGTGGGTAACAAATCTGTTTGTCCAGCAATCAAGAACGAATGGATTATTGACTCTGGGGCATCTGATCACATGACCAACGACAAAAATGTATTCGAGGATTTTCAATCGTTTGAAGAATCGGTCGTGATTAAAGTCGGAAACGGTGAAGAAGTTAGTGCCGTCGGAAAAGGAAGTGTCCGTATAGAAACTCTAGTCGGTACGAAATGGTCTTCGGGCGTAATGTATGACGTGTTATACACCCCCGACATGGTGTGCAACTTGTTTTCGGTGAAAAAGACTGCCAAAAAGGGAATCAACTTTACCATTACCAACAATGGGTGTGACTGCATTTTCGAGAAGAACGGTCAAGTAGTGGCCACCGGGACAGAGTGCGGAAATTTGTATAAGATTAATTTACGCGTTACTTTACCCACTGAACCGGTGTGTGTAGTTGCAAATAATGAAAACTTGCTACAGTTATGGCATGAGCGTCTCGCGCATCAAAATAAACGCCACGTAAAGAATTTTCTGAAAGGTATGGGTGTCAATGTTGAAGTGAACAAAGAATTCTGCGAGGGGTGCATTTATGGTAAAATGCATAGAGAAAACTTCGGTAGCTGTATCAGTCGGGCTGATAAACCTCGTGAACTCATTCACTCGGACGTGTGCGGTCCCATGGACGCTGAATCGTTCGGTAAGAAACGCTATTACGTAGTGTTTAAAGACGACTTTAGTGGTTTTCGATACGTGTACTTCTTGAGAGAAAAATCTGAGGTGCAAAATAAATTTAAATTATTCTGTAATGAAGTAAGAAACCGTTTTGGACAAAATATCAGGGAACTTAACTCAGATGGTGGCAAAGAATACGATAATAAAGATATGAAAATTTTCATGGAAAAATTGGGCATAAAACATAAGATGACACCTCCATATACACCAGAACATAATGGGGTTGCTGAAAGAGAGAACAGAACCATAGTGGAGGCTGCGAGGTCTATGTTGTATGGGAAGCCGTATTTGCCAAAAGCTTTGTGGGCGGAAGCATGTAACACCGCAGCGTATGTGTTAAACAGAACTGCATCTACTAAGATACCGGGCACAACACCGTACGAATTGTGGTTCGGTAAGAAATTGGACCAACGGACTGTGATAAACTTTCGTGTCTTCGGGGCGGAATGTTTCGTGCATATTCCGAAAGAACGGCGAAAAAAATGGGACAAAAAGGCCATGAAGGGGTATTTCGTCGGATATCATGACGGTATCAGTGGATACAGAGTGTATGTGCCGGAAAAACATGACGTAATAATCAGTCGCGACGTCGTGTTCAAAGAAGAAACATTGGGTACAGAGGAAAAACAGGCGGACTGTGTTGTTGAAGATGAACCCCTGAATTTGCAACCAAACGTTGTGGGCAATAATCAAGAACCGGTATCAGAAGTGTCTGATAGTTTCGATGAGTTACAAGAAAACAGCGATGATTCCGATTTTGTTCCTGAAGAATATAACGAGTCTGACGAAGAATTTGATAACGACGCACCGCAGCAAACAATGACCTTGCGCAACCGTGAAAAGATCAAACGACCTGATCGGTATGGGCTATTATCGATAACGTTAGATGACACAAATGAACCCAGAAGTTTTCAAGAAGCATTAGAATCACCTGATGCAGAAGAATGGAAATTGGCTATGCAGGACGAGATAAATTCGCTTAATGAAAACAATACGTGGGTGTTAATAGAAAAACCGGAACACGCAAAAGTTATTTCAAACAAATGGGTTTATAAATTAAAAGCGAAAGTGGATGGGTCGAGTTATCGGTATAAAGCGCGCTTGGTTATTAAGGGTTTTCTACAGAAATCGGGTGTCGATTACAAAGAAACGTTTAGTCCGGTAGCGCGGTATGAAACAATTCGAACGCTGTTAAGTGCGGCAGCACGTGAACGCTTACATATTCGTCAGTTTGACATTAAAACAGCATTTCTTTACGGTTATTTAGAAAAGGACACTGACATATACATGCAACAACCGAAAGGGTTCGAGGACGGTACCTCTCGTGTGTGCAAACTCGTGAAAAGTCTGTACGGACTTAAGCAGGCTCCGCGATGTTGGAATCAACGTTTTGCAGATTTCCTTTCAAGTTTTGGACTAAGGGAGAGTTCTTTCGATCCATGTTTATATGTGTACGTAAAAGGACAACAAAAACTTTTTATAATCATTTACGTGGACGACGGTTTAGTCTTTGCAAGTCGTGAAATTGACGCTGACAGTTTTCTGAGTAAATTAACGAAAAAATTCAAAGCTGTGACGAACAAAACAGTGAAATCATTTTTGGGAATTGCACTGCATTTTCAAAGTGATGGGTCAATTTTTCTAAATCAAAGTGCTTATGTCGACAAAATATTAAAGAAGTTTAATATGCAAGACTGTAAACCCGTATCAACACCGATTGATGTTGGATGGAACAAGGGTGAAAACTCTGAGAAATGTGCAGACAACGTTCCATACAGAGAAGCCGTGGGACATCTCATGTATTTGCAAATAATCACGCGTCCAGATATTTCCTTCGCCGTTAATATGGTTGCGAGAAATTTAGAAAATCCCTCTCAAGCACACTGGCATTTGGTGAAAAGAATTTTCCGGTGTCTGCAGGGTACTCGAGAATATGGACTGTTGTATCGTACTTGTGGTATTTTTGAAGTCTACAGTGATGCAGACTACGCAGGCGATATCCAGACCAGAAAATCAACATCAGGAATTCTCTGTATGTTTGGGGGTGCAGCTGTAATTTGGAAAACTCGAAGACAGCAGTGCATTTCTTTATCGACCACCGAAGCAGAGTTCGTGAGTGCCGCGTGTGCCGCTAAAGAAGGTGTTTGGTTATCGCGACTGTTATACGATCTTGGTGTGCGATATGAGAAGTTTAAACTGAAGATTGACAATCAGAGCGCAATTAAAATTATTAAAAATCCTGAGTTTCACGATAGGTCCAAACATATTGATGTAAAATATAATTATGTACGAGACCTATATAAAAGGAGTAAAATTGATGTTGTTTATGTACCGACCAGCAATCAATTTGCTGACATTTTTACGAAACCTTTGTCGCGCCAAAACTTCATTATTATGAGAAAACATATTGGCATTTGTAATGTTTAAATTATATTGTAAGTTTAGCTTTAGGGGAAGTGTTGAGAATAAAGCTTGGCCTTGTTCACAAGTTATGTATTGTGTACGGCTCCAGCGGATCGTGTTAATAGAAATCTAAACTTAAATAAACACAGTTATCAACTCATGATTAATAGGCATAAACTTCCTCTTCGGCTAAACATATTTGTTCTTGTTTCATTTTTATTTTTCTAATTCTATGAACAGCACTGGGTTGTGCTTTGTATTTCCATGTTCGTCTTAGTCAGTACGAATAAAGCTTTTTAACTATTCGGAGGTCTTTCTGTTACGTAAAATAACAATAACACACTTATATGTTTAAACTCCATTATAACGTATAAGAAATAAAACACAAAAGTTTTAAGAGTTTAACAAAATTTTTAATATTCACGACGAATCGTTTCACCTTACTAAGGCTTCATCAGGCTTCAATTGTAATTCATCACCTGATGAAGCCTTAGTAAGGTGAAACGATTCGTCGTGAATATTAAAAATTTTGTTAAACTCTTAAAATATTATTTTGTTATTAAATGCTTCAAAACGTCGAATGCGATATAGATATGTAGTAGCGGTCATAATTTTTTTTTGTACATTCCTCAGTTACCGAGTTGTCCTATACAAACATCGAAATTTGCCCAAACAACGGGTTAATGTGGACTTGCCAATTATCAAAATAAAAAAAATTAAATTCCATGACATGGAAAGCAGCAATAAAATATAACTGGTTTTCCATAAAAAAAATCATATAAAGTAAATAGGTCTATTTCTTATAAATTCTAAAAATGATAATAATACAAAATAATATCCTAAATACTTATCCGTTATAACATAAAACTACTAATTAATTTTAAAATCAATTCGCCATTTTTTGTTGTTGCACAAAATTACATGCACCACTGTTCATCGAATAATGTAACTTCTACGGCTCTGATAACACACAATAACCTTCCTAACTGGATCGTTTTACATAGAAAGTCTATCTGCCTTTTATGATTTTGAATCACGCAATTAAATATTTTATAATACATTAACATGAAAAACTTCATACTGTTACAATCGTAAGGTACATTAGAAAAATTCAACGCGTAATTAAAAAATGATTTTTTTTAATGTAAAATCTTCAAATTATCTTTTAACAACTTAAGTCATACGATTACAATTATTTATTTGCGATAAGTAATAATACAGACCTCTTCAATATACAAATGAATATTAATTAGTGTGCTTAACTATATTTCAGAATGAATATTTTTATTTTACTCTGATTATCGACTGAACATTTATCCTTACAATTGTAACCAACATAGCAGATAGATAAAGGCCCCTTCCAATATGTTAATGTTTCTTGTGGTACGTATTACACTACTATATTTTTTTATATAACAAAAGACCTCTTATAAAAATAATAATAAAATACAATAAATTGGCATATTATAATTTTTTGATAGTTTGCACCTTTTTATGCTATTCCCATTACAAGCATTATTCAGCATAAATAACGTTTCACAGGTCATTTTCAAAAATTTCTGTTTTTGATAAAACTCAATTTGTTAAAACCTTTTGGTAATAAATTATATCTTACAAATCAATTTCCTAACAAAAGCTGTCCATAACGCAATCCGATTTATTAAATATACCGTAATGGATTGTATGGGCATATAAGATATTTGTATTTATCAATAATTAAATACAGTTTCTCAGTTATTACGGTTTAAAGAGAAAAACAAACTAATAAATTAACAAAAGATTGGGAAAATATACGATTTACTTTCCTATTTTACAAATTAAGTATTAAAAAAAAACATGAGATACAATTAATGTATAACACTGCAACATAAAAATAAACTAAATATATAATGGAAAATAATAAGCATTATTATTTTGTAAAAACTCACTGAAGAATGGAATTAACCTTATAAATGAAATAAGTGGTATTCAATCAACTTATATCTTCTAGATATTTATATGCTGTAGTGTGTACCAATGTTTACAAATAACAACTACTAATACTTTCAATTTCATTTCTCCAATATAAAAATTTATTATTATTCCTGGTTTACGTAGTTTAGATATTTTTTCAAATACACTGTACATCTCAGGTATATGTATTAAAAAAAAATAAAAATAAAAATAATAAAATAATACAACAAAGTACGAAAAACCCACTGGAAATAGCGATGAAAATTCTAATATATATATAGTTTATTAATGTAAAAACTAAACCGTTGTTATTTCTTAAAGTTATGTTAAAATATTTAAAACATATATAATGTAATCAGATAAAGGTAGCATCAATACCAAATAATAATGACAATGGCTCAAAAGAGGCGGGCATTAATCTTGCGGAACAACTATTTTCCATATTTGAAGGTCATTCACACCACATACAACAATTTATAATTATAAATTGAATTTTTGTTGGCTACACAAGAAAATATCAAAATAATTTGAATTTGTATGAGCTTTTATTAACGTTTATGCACGATTTTTATTTATTATTAATGATAGAATCACATTCAGTTTGTAGCAATTTTTATGGGTTCTACTATTGTTGCGACTGACTTGGGTTATGCGGTAAAGTCGATGACGAACCCTACGACAAAGAAAATTAATATAAATTAAAATCAACTTACACCAAACTTACGGAAATAGACTGATAATGAGCCGTTGAAGGGAGCATATGATGTGAACCAGGACCTAATTTTGATCCGTCCTCAGCCTTTTCTTCTTCTCGTCGTTTAAGACAGGCAGCTTTGGGGTTTAAATTTCTTTCTGTAAAGATAATATATAAGTAAAGAATACTGCTTCTGTTTAAAAATTCAAAATTGATGTCTTTTAGTTAAAAGCAAAGAAATACTTTCAAAATTAACGTATTTGCTTGTCCTCTTCCTTGTAATTGTAAGATATATTCGCTATTGCATTTATAATATCACAAAGTTGGTTTTTAAATCCTTATTCCATGATAAGAAAATCAAATTGAAATAAAGTTTCAAACACGCAGTATTAAAGTTAACAACCAGTTGTAGTTCTTCTCAATGAACATTGTTATTATTTTTCTTTTTAGATAATTGTCCGTTACTTTGCTCTTCACTGTTTCGGTTACAAATGAGAATTTTTACACATACAATGAAAAATGCTAAAACCATTTTAAATTAGTCGGGCTTATTTTACGGTAACGTATTCAGAAAGTAGGATAGTTGTTAAATATGCAGACAACTTACTAAGAACAGGACAATAAATCCAAAGAGTGAAAATATCCTATTTATCTAATTAATTTGCTCACGTAGTACCAAAGAATTTTATACAGATGTACGAGGTCTGTTCAGAAAGTATTGCGAGTTTTGAATTTTCACGGGTTAAGTATATTCGATTTTCGATTTTTTTGTGGCGTTATGTTGGTGAAAAACAAAATTAAGGGCGCGGACACATTCCGAATGTTGACTGTGGCATATGGTGAAGCTCCCTTGGACCGAAGCAACGTTTATCGGTGGTACAAAATGTTCTCAGAGAGCCAAAAAGATGTGAACGACGAAGAGCCCGAGCATTTCAACAACACACGAAAACATTGATAAAGTGAAGAAAATAGTATTGACCAATCGTCGAATCAGTTGCTCAGGACCTATACATATTGTAACGAATTTTCTAGTTAAACTATTTATTTAAACACTAACTTAGAACTACCATTTATATCACAACAATCACTTATTTATATTACAATTTATTTATATCACTTGGTCTATTATCGGTTTTAATTCGCGCACTGATGATTTCTTCAACTAACTGTCCCTCGGTCCAATGATGATCACTATATATACACCTTTCGAACTTTCTAGACAGGAACTCGAAGAAATCCTGAGTATTCCCGAATGATGAGTAATAATTAGAAAGTCCTCGATTATTCCAGAATTGAACTTGTTACTTGTCGCCGGAGAATGATTTACATCTTGTAAATTGATAACACGAAAAGTACCGTGAGCGGTGTTTACGCCGTGAGTATGTTAGTTGATAACAAGTACATGCCACGAATTGTTATCGCGCACACGTACTGTGTCACTGGTCGCTACACTACCCCCTCCTTAAGGGTGATTCGCAGAGGATCATGCCGGTACTTGCAGGTGGATCCGCTTCGGCATCCGGTTGTCAAGTGGAAATGGCAGTTAACGGTCTTCAATGGTGACGGTCCTCGTCGTGGATTTCCGGCGCACACCAAGATTTCTATACCAGTGTATCGGAACAAAACCTCCAGCATGTTTCTGACCACCCTCCAATCCAGCCCATCGAGTCCACATCCGATCCTCGGTATTGCTAGCTTCAGGATGTTAGCGTGTAGCAATTGCTCTCTTAGTTCTATAAGGGAGTCCCATAAGGAGTGGTAGGTAGGCTTCTCCGACGACTTGCTTTTGGTGACTAGATAGAAGATGGATTGGGTCCCATCGAGTACCTGCAATACGTTTCTTCCATCTTTGGCCTGGTCGAGTAACATCGGTAGTCGCCCAAACTTGTTCCGAAAGACCGTGGCAATCCCACGGCTCATGTCCAAATCCCTTGCCACACAATGGGCCAGCGAGTATTCCTTCGGGACGGCGAATAAGTCCTGCTGAACTTCGGTGGTGACTCCAAATCGGGCTTTACGGTGTAAGCTCTGTTCGGCCATAAATTCTTCGTACTGGGGCTCTGGCGATCGAGCCTGCACAACTCTAACTCGAGCTTCCTCGTGGTTGTCCCCAGCATATGGAGCCAGTCGGTTGAAGTGGACTACTCTTGGTTTTCCATTGGGAGTACGTCTAATTCGGTAGATTACGTCATTGATTCGTTTGATAACTTTGTACGGGCCTTCCCAATCTTGTTGCAGCTTCGGCGAAAGACCCCTTTGACGCTTCGGATTATAAAGCCACACCAAATCTTCTTCATGGAATCCTCCATCAGTGGCCTTTATGTCATATGCGTCCTTCATCCGGTCACTGGCTATCTGCATATGGAAACGTATCTCGTCATGGATGTCGTCCAATCGTCTTCGGAGTTCACTGACGTAATCTTCTCCAGCCACGTCTTCGCCAGGTTTGCATCCGAACTTTAAGTCACATGGTAGTCGCAACTCTCGACCCAACAGTACCCTGACTGGTGTTTGTCCAGTGGTTTCATGTATGGAAGATCGGTATGCCAAAAGGAACAATGGCAGATAACGATCCCAGTCTCGCTGATGTTTGGAGACCATTTTAGACAGGTACTTGTTAATGGTCCTGTTCATTCGTTCTACCATGCCGTCTGATTGGGGATGTAGGGCTGTAGTTCGAGTCTTATGAATGCCCAATATCCTACAAATATCTTGGAATATGGCTGACTCGAAATTTCGTCCTTGGTCGGAATGCAGCTCCAGTGGTACTCCGAATCGGCTAATCAACTCTTTCACGAGCGTTTCCGCCACTGTAGTTGCCGTCTGGTTTGGAAGGGCGTACGCTTCAACCCATTTCGTAAAGTAGTCCATTGCCACTACGATGTACTTATTCCCATCTTCAGATTCTGGGAATGGTCCGGCAACGTCTATGGAAATTCTCTCGAATGGGCTGTCAACGTTATACTGCCGCATCGGAGCACGCTGTCGCTTCTGAGGTCCCTTACTGGCGGCGCACGTCGTGCACTTTCTGCACCAATCTTCCACGTCCTTCTTGCAGTTGACCCAGTAAAATCGTTCTCGTACTTTGCCAAGGGTCTTCTTTACACCAAAATGTCCTCCTGAAGGGTCGTCATGGAGGCACTGCAGGACTTCCTTTACCAAGCTTCTCGGTATCACTAGCTGACGTCTGCTTTCGGTGCCTTCTTGGTTCTCAACGACGCGCTTCAGGAGACCATCTTCTTCATCAATGGAATCCCATTGGGCCCACAACGATTTAACTTCTGTTGACTTGGCAGCCACTTCCTGCCAGGTTGGTCTTCTGCCTTCTTTCTTCCAATCCAGAAACGTTTTTAAGAGCATGTCGGAATGTTGTTCTGCCTTAATGTTGTCGGGCTGCCACTGCTCGTCCAGGATAGTTATCCTCCTGACCTCTTCGTGTTCTTCGACGCGTTGACAGTGTTTACAATTGTCCGGGCAAGGTCTTCTGGATAAGGCGTCGGCGTTTTTATGGCTACTTCCCGCTCGGTGTTTTATGTCAAAGTCGTACTCTTCTCTCTTGGCCAGTGGTAGTTTCCTGGGTCGCTGGCGGATGGGTTGGGCCTCGCCATTATTTATTTTGTGCAGGACGGTGTTGGTTCGTCCCTTCTTGCCACCTTCTACTTCAAAGACGTCTTGGTATTCTTTTAGTAATCCTTCTATCTGGCGTCGTTGGTTAGGATCACATTTGCCTCCTGCTTCCTGGCGCAATTTCGTCAAGGCTTCTGGTAGGCGTTGTGCGTCTTCCGTTCTTGTTTGTAGCTTTCTGACTTGAGAAGCAAATCTCTCGCTCTTACAGCTGCTTCTCACGTGGCCTAGCTTACCACAGTTCCAGCACCTGATTTGTCTGGGCTTCCTTTCTACTTTAGTTATAATTCGGCGGATCTCTTCCAGTATATCTTCGTTCCGACCGGCTGACTCTTCTTTTAATTCCCGCACTCGACATTGTCGTTGCGACGCCTGTTTGACAACGTCGTATTCCAATGCACGGGCCAATGTGTCTACCAAAGTCCTCGGCCGGCCCAGTCGGAGTCGCTGTTGTATTTCGTCGTCCTTTAGTCCGTCAATAAACGCGTCGACGGCCAATCTTTCCAGAGTATCATCGGCCGTACCCGGATAGGCGAGCCGGACCATCCGTGCGATATCCGCCTCGTATTCCTGAAGACTTTCCCCTGTCTTCTGTCGTCGGTGCTGCACGTGGTACACAGCCGTCAGATGTGCTTGGCCGTATCGCATCTCTAATCTTTTTACTAGCCGATGGTAGTCTAGTAATTCTTCCGGTGGCAACGTGTTCAAAATTTCGCCAGCACCATCACGCAGAGCAAGGGCAAGTGAAGAAGCTCTCTCTTCTAACGTCCATTTGTAGGCTTTTGCGGCCACCTCGAATTGCGTCAGAAACGTGGTCCATGATGTTTTTCCGTCAAACGTAGGTAGCTTCATATGCACTTTGGATGAAATTATTTGTTCTTCTTTCACGTCGGTGATTTCTTTGCTGTCAACCACGCTATGCCTCTTTTTCGTAAGTTGGTGACTGGTCTCTTGTTTTTCCAGATTCAGAACCATTTCTTCCATTTGAGCCAATCTTTCGTCGAAAGTCCCCAGCTTTTTGTTTATTTCTTCTTGTTCAACCTTTACTCCTTTTAATTCTTCTCTTGTTTCTTCTTCGAATTTTCCCAGTTCTTCTTTCAGATTTCCTTCAAATTTTTCTAATTTTTCTTCCAGGACTTTTGAATTTTCCTTTAATTTCTTTTCCAGTTCATCCTCGAATTCATACGTACTGGGATCGAAACCTTCTTGTATTAAAGCCTCCTCGAGCCGCTTCTGTAGGATGTTCTTCGTACCAGACGTATCTTCGTCTCGCTCTTCGAGTTCGCTTTTCAATTCGGCGACTTTTAACTCGAACAATTTTTTCGGCATTTTTATTTATTTTGTATTTTTATTACACTAGAAAATTCTCTGGGGATCGATTCGCAGACCCCACACCTGACACCAATTGTAACGAATTTTCTAGTTAAACTATTTATTTAAACAATTATTTATTTAACACTATTTATAACACTTAAACACTAACTTAGAACTACCATTTATATCACAACAATCACTTATTTATATTACAATTTATTTATATCACTTGGTCTATTATCGGTTTTAATTCGCGCACTGATGATTTCTTCAACTAACTGTCCCTCGGTCCAATGATGATCACTATATATACACCTTTCGAACTTTCTAGACAGGAACTCGAAGAAATCCTGAGTATTCCCGAATGATGAGTAATAATTAGAAAGTCCTCGATTATTCCAGAATTGAACTTGTTACTTGTCGCCGGAGAATGATTTACATCTTGTAAATTGATAACACGAAAAGTACCGTGAGCGGTGTTTACGCCGTGAGTATGTTAGTTGATAACAAGTACATGCCACGAATTGTTATCGCGCACACGTACTGTGTCACTGGTCGCTACAATATCGATTGGCTCCTGCTTTTCGATTTTTACCAATGATTTGGGCATGAGGCAGGTCGCCGCGAAATTCGTACCAAAATTGCTAAATTTCGACCAAAAACACCATTGCATTAACATTGCTAAGGAGCTGTCGGATTCTGTCCGCGACGACCCAAAGTTGCCCCAGGGGGCCATAACTGGTGACGAATCATGGGTTTATGGTTATGACGTGGAAACTAAAGCTCAATCATCCTAATGGAAGCTGCCGCACGAGCCAAGAATGAAAAAAACGCGCCAAGTTAGGTCGAATGTGAAGGTTTTGCTTACAGTTTTATTTGGTGCATTATGAGTTCTTGTCACAGGTTAGAACGGTCAACAAGGAATATTACCTTAGAGTCATGCGCAATTTGCGCGAAGCAATCCGCCAGAAACGCCCGGATTTGTGAAAGAACAACAGTTGGCTTTTGCACCATGATAACGGCCCTGCTCACACATCCTTGCTTGTGCGCGAATTTTTGGCCAAAAACAACATACTAATAATTCCGCAACCACCGTATTCCCCAGATTTGCCCCCCAGTGACTTTTTCTTGTTCCCAAAACTGAAGAAGTCCATGAATGGACGACGCTACGCTACGAATATTCATGAATAAATAAATCATTTTTGAAAACACAATATTCGCGATACTTTTTGAACAGACCTCGTAGACACTGGTTTCATGAGTTTGAAATTATTAAAATTGTTTGCTCAGAGATCAATTGTTTTTATAATTAATTATTATTAATTTGTATGCAAGGTAATGTAAATGCTCTTTACTCAAATGCCAACATATATAGAAACTTTAATTAAATAATTTTGAAATCTATATAATGCGACAATTATGCTTAATTTTGAGTTTATACATAAACTAACCATTTAAGGGTTTATGAATACAAGCAATATTAATATAAAATGATTATTTTATTAAAGTGAACCCATATTTTTAATATAAAATCAATTACTTGAAAATGAAATGGGCCTTAAAATAGTCCGTCCAAGTTCAACTGGCATACTCTGTATAATTGCAATATATTATACCCATAACCTTAAGCAAACTGTGGTAATATTATGGTGTAATAAGTTTACAATAAATGGATGGGATACCTGCTCATTGTAGGCTAATTGTATAAAATCCAATATAAATATAAACGTACTAAGGGTTATATGTTAATAAAATAAAATATTTCCATCGGTTATAGATTTGCAAGGTAATATAAAATTCTGAGTTAAATTTGAACGAACTATATTTCAAATTTTGATATTCAAATACTTAAATAAAATTATATTGTTATCTAATTATTCTGCAAATTTAACTTTAAATAAACAAATAAAAACTCTCTTTTTAAACAGTGCTTACCTCTTACTTGTTGCTCCAAAGTCATAATAACTTCGACGGCCATATTTAATATACCCAGTTTTGTCTGAGGTTTATCTGTTTTTAAGTGGGCCATACACATCCTGCCTAATTCTTTAAGGGCTTCGTTAATGTCACGTATTCGAATCCTAAAACGTTTAAATGTCATTAAATAGAATACAAAAAAATAAAAATTTACACATTGCAGGGCAAAATAACGTAACTTAACTAAGGTACCGCCCATATCTTACCCAATGTTATCCATTACACTCTCCCTTTTGACTATACCTTACGTAACTGTTTCGTACCCACCGTAAAATCAAAATTTTATCATATAAAGGTCCCTACTGAAATTGCATGTAATAAATCCCTATGGATAGCCCCTTCATTTAAGGCATCCTGGGCAACCAACCAACTGCACCCTTCCCTGACGCTACCGATGGTTAGTAAAAACAACTTACGTATATCTCTTTCGTTTGAAATTTAAAAAAAATGATGAACTATCGGCCCCCAAAGATTTACGTAATTTATCGACTACCCCTTATAATATCCGAGAAATAATTCAATATAGGTTTTGGACATAAAATTCCAAAATATCCTCTTAAATACCATAAGAAACTGAAATGACAATATGGTAAATTAGAAAAGCTATTCACATTATTAGTTAACGAAGTGTCCTACATGTCACGTCATTTTTCACCATATTTTTTAGGACGAAAGTTTTATTCAAATGTATGCAGGACGAGTTGCTGATTATTTTAATTTTTCAAAAAAAGTAAATCTGGATTTTTTTTACTTTAATTGATGAATTCTACACTTACTTGATGGAAATTCATGATACAGAATAAAATCAATCGTTATCAAACTATCAATTAGAGTTGAATAGCTCCCCATTATTAAACCTTTGGCAAAATCCTTCATCCCCACCTTAGTCAATAACATATAAGTTCAAAATTGTATCTTCTTCCACAAAGTGGCGAAACAATAAATTGTCAAGAAAAAATAAAAATTGTGGAAATATAAATACTGTTTTATTTTTTTACTTACTCCAAAATCATGTACGATTTTAGGTAATAAATAAGAATGGAAATAAATTAGCCTTTACGCCCCGGTGGCCTAATTTACAATTTTGAACTAATACTTGTTTGAAATTCCAAAAAACATAGCAAATTATTTTCTGACAAAAATTTTAGTGTAACGCCCAGTAGAATTTTACAAGAAAAATAATTACAATCAAAATGATTTTGTACCCTTTAAACTTTGATCTTTAATGTCCAAATCCAAAAAACATCGAAGAATTTTGAATTTTATCAAAATCTAACCTAATTTTCACGTTTCAAATACTTAAGAAGTATTTAAGTTATGTAAGCGAAATTTACAATGAAGTGTAACAATAGATCATATAATATTTAAACTTTCACTGGTGTATTCTCGTTGAAACATTTTTAATAAAGGAAAAACAGAAAAAGAAAAGAAATGTTTCAACAAAACTGTTTATTTCTCGACAATTGTTTCGACCTCTAAAAGGTAATTTTCAAGAGTTCAAGAGTAACTATTGTACTCTTGAAAATGACCTTTTAGAGGTCTAAACAATTGTCGAGAAATAAACAGTCTTGTTGAAACATTTCTTTTTTTTCTGTTTTTCCTTTAATAGACCATATTTTATATCCCAATTATAACAAACTCGTCATCTTATACAGGGTGTCCAAAAATGAATACTACTTAAGTAAGAACTTTAAAGGGTTGTAACTTGATTAAATTAAATGGAACTCCATATTTTTTAACATTTCAGGAGATGTATTTTTTAATTGCCTATCGATTGGTATTAGGGTGTTCATAAGCTAAATCTTAATTGTTTTATGCGCCATTTGGAGTTTTTCAAATAAAAGTTCCAATGTATCTAGTTGTTAATTTTCTTCATCTTCAGTGACTGATTTTATTGTAATGGGTTTTTATAAGTGACACTTTCGCTTTCCTGAAATTGTTTTAATAATCTTAAAAACGGCTGGCTTAGGAGCATAAACTCGAAAAGCCAATAAACAATTCTTATAACATTCCCCAAAGATAAAAATCATATCAATACGCTCCTCTTTTGAATCAATTTTCATTTTGAATAAGCAACACCTCAATAATAAATAATTACATCTGACAATAAACACCAAAGGCAACTAGATACATTGGAACTTTTATTTAAAAAACTCCAAATGGCGCATAAAACAATTATTTAGCATTTCCTGAAAAAACGCGAAGATTTAGCTTATGAACACCCTAATACCAATCGATAGGCAATTAAAAAATACATCTTCTGGTATGTTAAAAAATATGGCGTTCCATTTAAATTAATCAAGTTACAACCCCCTAAAGTTCTTACTTAAGTAGTATTAATTTTTGGACACCCTCTATAAGATGACGAGTTCATTATAATTGGGATATAAAATATGATCTATTGTTACACTTCATCGTAAATTTCGCTTACATAACTTAAATACTTCTTTAGTACTTGAAACGTGAAAATTAGGTTAGATTTCGATAAAATTCAAATTATTTGAAAAACCATAAGGTTTAGGTGTTATAAACCTTATCAAAACAAACACTTATTTTGATCGAAGAATCCAAAAATGCAATAATATACAGGGGGTTCCATTTAAAAAAGCATAACTTTGATACTTTCAGGGCATTTGGAACACCCTGTATAATATGAAAATAATTTTAAAAGGTAACTATAATAGACCCCTATATAACCCAAAAGTTAGTTTTTGAAATTTTCATATTTTGGCCATAATATTCTGCGCCGTATAGCGTGAATAACCCTGTATATATATATTTATTTATTTCATGGAAATAAAACATTAAAAAAGTTAATAACTTTTGATGAAAACGCTCGGATCAATCAAATTTTATTTTTATTTGGGCATTTATTGATGCATACAGAATAATTCATGTAAGGGGTACGACGTCACTGATATTCTTTTTTTAAATTGCAATGGGGATTGTTAGATAAGAAATTAAGAATAATAAAATTAAAAAATAATATTAATCGACAAAGTAAATAAAATTATTAGAAGCTGGTGTTAATTTTTTGACAAAAGCTGTTTCCTTGTTCTTCTAGTTTTGGGTTTCAATTAGAAAAATGGAACTGAAAGATCTTATGGTAAAATTTAGGGGAAAACCTGAAAACCACGAATTTCAAATACTTTTTTGTAAACATTCTTCAAATATATTATATTAGAAATTACCCACGACTTCACTTACCGGTATTATATTTTAATTGGTTACTTCTTAATTCATTTATCGGAACGCGTGATGGCGCTCATTTCGTTAAAACTAATTTTTTCCATCCCTTAGGAACAGTATTTCTTTTCAGTCTTTTTCAATCCTTTTCAGTACCCCCGACAATGTGAATGCAAAATTTCATGAAGATTAGTTAATTAATGTGTTAATGCCTAACAAACCAAACAAACTCATTTTCACATTTATAATATCAGTAAGAATAAAAGATATTATGGTGAAAGAGTGGTTAGCGCGGTTGGATTCGATTTGCAAAGGTTCATTTATTGTTCTATAGTCCGTCTTACGGACTGCCTATTTTTTACTATAAGGAACATCAGAATAGATAATATGACAAGTAATACTTGAGAAATGAAAACCAAAATGGTTACCTAGCCTTCCCAATATAAATTAATTCAATTCAGTATTATATTTTTGACTCATAAATTATTCAGTACCTTTGGAGTGCTTCTTTGTTAAGGGGTTTCAGTTCAGTTATAATTAAATTCATACTATGTACAAATGTAAATATGCACATTTATAAGATATTAGCAAATGTTATTGGACCAAAAAGAAATATCTAAAATTAAAACGAAATGAGTCAACTAAAATTTAAAACATGCAATAATGACATTTTTTATTGCAATGTTATGTTTAACGACTAAACTAAAATGACTTTATGGATTGGTGCAATAAAAATACTTTTATAAAAAAATATAATAATACCGCACCTTTCCCTAGCATTGTTAGCTTGTCTTCTTTCCCTCTCCCTCTGTGCTTTTATATCTGGATCCAGATCGCTCTCCTCTTCGTCCGCGCTTAAAACAAAGCAATCAAAGTAAATATCAAAGGAGATATTTAATGTTAAATGGTTATTACTGTATTTAAAACTTAATAAAAATCAAATTTTACAGTAAAGTTATTAACTATTTTAATTGGCATATTACAAATCATTACAAAATGATTCATGATAGATCTTTAAATTAAAGGAATAATTATTGTAACCCTGGAATGCTGAATATTTTGGTTCTAGGTTATTATAGGATTACGGGTATAGTAATAGAAAGGGGCCGTTCATAAAATACGTTCGCGTACAGGGGGGAGGTCTTGCGAAGTGTAACAAGATGACAAGGGGGGACAGGGAGTCTACGGCAACGTGACGTTCGCCGTTCATCAAAAAATTTTATTGGAGTATTTATTTTTTATTTTTGTCATGATATGTCATTCATTTCGTATTATATGGTAGTTTCGAAGATGTAGAAAAAGAAGCTGCAATACCGATTATAGATGTTTCGGAGCATTTACAGAATCCTTGGCCTGATAAAAAGAAATATTATTTATTTGTTCGTTACAAAAGATATTGATTATTTTATTTAAATTTTATTATCAAAATAAAATAAATATTTTTGACTATCAAAATTTGTGTATTATCAATTAAAATTTAAAAAGTTCAGGGGGGAGGGAATTTAGTTTTTGTGACGAAATATTTACAGCGGGGTCACAGAAAGTGTGACAGCCTGGCAACCGGGGAGGAGAGAGTCAAAAAAGCTAATTTTAGCGTGACGTATTTTATGAACGGCCCCTAACCAAAACTTTCATGAATTAAAATGAACCTAAGTTGAATGTTATTAAGATGAAAAACGTAAATAGTTTTAACTTTTTTATATTAGGTATTAAAGCAAATGTTCCTACCTAAAATACATTTAAATTTCGGTCTTTTATTGCATTATGTAACACGACCTGCAATATTCAGCTGAATTTTTTGAATAATTAGATATTATCACAATAAATTTCATTGAAACATTTTGATTTTGTTTTATTTCTTCATTATTACTCAATATTTTTCATCAAATGGTCACCATCCATAACTTGAATTAGATATCCACAATAATTTTATACATATAAAGGTAGGTATCTTCTTTTTTATTTAAATTAAAATTTAATAATCATTTCACGGTGAAATCCATTGAAAATAAAAAATAAATATAATGTACGGGTGCATGCAATCGAAAATTATCGCCGCAACGAAATTACGATGCAATCCATAACTAGTATAGTAGTAGTATAGTAATATAGTAAATAAGTATTAGGTATTTCTTCCAGCGACGTGAATATTTTGAATTTAAAAGAAAAATGAAGTAAAAACAATCGACTAAGTTTCACGAAAAATAGTTTATTTTAAATATACAAAACTCTGACAATTGTTTTGGATTTTATGCCATTATCGAAGAGATTATAAATACATAAAACTAAGAGTACAATATTTATATATGGTTTGTTGTAATGAAATTCACTAAGGATGAAACCTTATATTCTAATTGGTCGTTCGTAATGAACTTGTTATTGTGACGAGCTTTAATTATTTCAAGTATTTCCAATCAGTTGAAACGTTTGCCTTTAGGAACTTCATACTATTGAACCTAACTTCAAAGAAATTAAAACTTTAAAAAACATTCAATAGAAAATTAGAGAAAATAATCTGATCTTATGTAAAGCTGATTTGAGTAATACAGTAACCATTTTAAATAGACCCGATTATATAAATAAAACTTTAACTTTAATTGAAAATCGGAATTTCAAACCTTTTTTGTTAGAACCCAGCTAGAAATAAAAAGTTTTAAAAAATAGTCCTCGTTATTTTTCCAATAAAGATAAATATTTTTAACTATTATGAATCCTCAATCCCCGATTTTATATAGTTTACCTAAAATTCATAAATGAGGTTTCCCCATGAGACTTATTGTATCATAGTAAGTCTCTTTTGATGTAACTAATTTATTTCCTTCGATTCCGAACTCCTTTGCTAGAAATTATTTCTCAGTTAATTAATAGTAGTCCAAATTTATCTATTTCCCAGAAACAGGAATTAAAATTACTATTAGAAACTTGTTTAAATTAATCCTTTTGTAAATTCAATAATAAATACTACCGACAACTTAATGGTTTACCAATGGGATCTCCTTCATCACCCTTACTTAGTGAAATATTTATGTCTAATTTTGAAAATAACCTTTTGAACTATGTATTCTTATACGCGAGATATGTTGATGATATCCTTCTTATCTGGACAAGTTCAGATAGACAATTAAAATTGTTTTTAAACTTTTTTGATTCATTTTACTATTCCATTACTTTTGAAATAGAGACTAATAACTCACTAAATTATATAGATTTAACGCTAAATAGAAACAATGATCATATTTCTCTTGGAATTTATCGCAAACCTACCTTTACCGATATTTTACCGCATGCTAATTCTAACCAGTCAAATAATATAAAATTAAGTGATTTTCATTTGCTTATACACACTTTATTATTTCTACCATTAAATACAGTCGAATATCAATTAATTACAAAAAAGAAAAAATCTTTATTACAGAGAAAATTTTACACCCCAATGTCATGTAAAACAAATGTACAAAATTATTGTTTGACCAACCATGTGCCTAACATAAGTCATGAAATTTGTAATAAATTGAAAAAACGTAATATTCAGACCATATGTGTAAATAAAATTAATTTAAAATCACTATTAGTCAAATAAGAAAAAAGAAACAGATTCACTATCAAAATCAAGTGTTGTGAAGCAATTTATATTGGACAAACTGGCCGTTCATTAAAAAGTCGTGTTAATGATCATTTAAAATCTATTGAAAATTTAAATAAATATTAAATTATTACATGAAGTTCCTAAGGTAAACGAATCAACTTATTTGAAATACATGAAATAATTAAAGCTCGTCACAATAACAAGTTCATTACGAACGACCAATTAGAATAGAATATGTTTCACCCTTAGTGAATTTTATTACAACAAACCATGTATATATATGTATATATATACATACATATATATATTGTACTATTAGTTTAATGTATATTTATAATCTCTTCGATAATAGAATAAAAGCCGAAACAATTATCACAGTTTTGTATATTTAAAATAACTAATTTTCGTAAAACTTAATTAAGTGTTTTTACTTCATTTTTCTTTTAAATTTAAAATTATGTTTCGCTAAGTGCCTGCGAATCTTCATTTTTACAGAATATTTTGATTTGCGTTTTTAGATTGTTAAGTCATCTGTCATTTGTCGTTATTTAATTGAATGTAAGTAGTAGCATGTTTGTCGAGCAGGAGAATATAAATTTTAAAGCGAAATATGACATTTTTAAATATGATCTCTTATGATTAAGTATATTATTATGTACCACAAACCGCCACCGCAAAAAAATGAAACAATCGTCAAGTTTCCGAGATTTTTCTAAAATACTACATCAAATTAATATAGGTTTTTTTTTATATATAAATGTACCGAATAAAAATCTGTATGTGCCATGCATGGATTATAATTCGAGTCAAAGGGCCCTTTTCAGCGCACAAAATCATCGTTAATAATCAGCGAAGACCTACCAAATAAATATATGAATTCCAGGTTCTCTTTACATTCCTTTAATTGATAGACCACAATTCTGCTTCGTTCATCTAAGCTATTATTATAATCTGATACCACTTAAAAGCCTCAGAAATAAATTATAGGGTTCGTAATATTTTGCGTATACCTCTCCAAATAAATTTGTAACTGTACAAGTTAATTTAAGCAAAAAACCCACATACAATTAGAATAATATGGTTCTATGCGTTTCTGTAAACTGTGCAAGCCCAAAATATAATGAAACTGATTATGCTTATTTTCTGTTTTTTCTATTTGGATAATACATACCCGATAGCTTGCCTACTGAACACATTTTTATGTATTTATGCATAGCGAATTTATAATCTATATGCTTAATTCACCTCGGTTATATAACTTTAAAATGTTTCTTATTTTATTATTATTTATTATCGACGCTTTTATGCGCAGAAAACGCTCCACCTAAAAAAGTTCCTAATCCAGCAGTGTAATTAAAAGTGAGACTATGTAAAATTATGCTTTTTAAGGTAACCACATTATTAGATTAAAGTATGTAATTCTATTTGTAACAAAATTAATGACAAAAAGTATATTCAAATCAAATTAAACCTCTAATTATTCAATAGTATCTAATATACCTACTACAGTATTAAATTTGAGAATTATTGTTGTTTTGTAAAGTGGTATTAATTAAGTTATTTGAAATACAATTACAAGTACCTAATTAAAATTTTTGGAAGGTACTGTTTCTGAATAGAATCCTACATTTTTATAAAAAAAAATTGTTTTTAACTTGTGGAATGAGAATGGTGGTATATTAAAAAACATTTTTTTTTATTTAAAAACCTAAAATGGACTACAATCTAAAACTATTAATTAAGTAAAATCTAAACGTCGAACATTAAAGAGGAAAACCGTTACGTATCTTATAAAAAAATTAAAGCAGTCGCTTCAGAAAGCCTTTTCTGTTATATTACAACTACATAACCAGTAGAAACAAAGCATTTGTATACTCGTTTTTAGTAAAAAATAGATAAATTGTTAAAATTGCATGCATATTCTCATCTTAACAATAATTAACTTGTCAAATACTTGTAATGCAAAGTTCATTGTTACATCTTTTTTGTAAAACAGGAGTGGTCTACCTTTTTATACATACCGTTCACCTTTTAGTAGTATTTCTTTTATAATTAATGAATTAAACACAACTACAAAATCCTTGTATTCTTTGAGTGGTGGTTTGGTAAAAATATTTATAGTTGTATCTTTCACTTTGTGTTAGTGCTGCACATCGAAAAGGGAATGTAGTTTAGTATATAAAACTTCTACCGCCCACCATTAAGACAATATTAACTATCCTGGTATAAAGTACAATTTACTTTGTTTTCTGTTTACCTCTAAATAACGCTCGCCGCTGATGCGATACAAAATTTTAATTAACGAATAGGAGGTATCTTGTTTGTTTTAACGGCGTGCGTCGAAGAGCGATTCAGACCAGAACAGATGGGATTTTATGTAATTATCATGAAACTGATTAATTTTTTGCTATTGTGTAAAAACATAATGATCTTAAAATAAGCTATTCTTTATAATTCGCTTCTTTTGATCTACTACAGAAATAACATATTTTTAGATCAAAGTTTACTCACTGAATCCTTAAAATTATCATTTAACAAGTATTTCTTTTAATTTCTCAAAAATTTTACTACACTATAAATGATGTAAAGCAGAATTTGAAATGCAAGAAAAAAATAAAAGATGCATAAAAAATAAAAGAATACAGTAATACCTCGAATACATATTATACGTAAGAACGGGAACGCGAGTGGAAATTTAATTTGAAAATGATGATTCACCAGTTACTTGCTACTATAAATAAACAATAAAATCGCAAAGGAGCTACATAACAGTACCAATCGTGAACATGCATATTATATAAATCGAGATATTGCTGTACTTAAGACACTTTTAAATATTACGATTATGTATAGTAGTGATTATATTCTCTACTTTTGTTACACATGTACAATGGGCATATATATTTCAATACTTAAGGAAACATTAGTACTTCCTTACGTAACTAAAATAAATTAAATATTTGGTCCAATATGGTTGATTTCTATATTTTAGTTCAAATTTTTGCTTTTGTTTCCAGCAAACAGTCGGTGTCTTTTGAATTTAATTTTGATAATTAATCGGTATACATATATGAATGAGTTAAAAATATTTAAATTAAATTAATAAAAAAAATATTCTTTCAACGCAATCTGCTAATTTATATTTGCAATACATTTTAAAATTTAAAAGCGGATTTCTACATACCGTTCTCGAATGTTGTTGGCATGCCTGCGTTCTTTCTCACGCACGGCCTTGTTTCCTGGATGAGTATCATCATCATCGTCATCACTAAACAGGCAAGGTTAATTAAAAACAAAACTTTTCTTTACTACGGATTCAATAAATAATAAACTAAGGTAACATCAACAATAGTACAAATTCGGTTCACTACTTGTTATATAAAAAAAAAAAAATAGAGATCAAGAGAGCATTTCAACATGCTTTAAAAATAACTTTTCTTAAACTTTCTTTAGGCAGATATGTGTAATTAATGTATAGATGTCTCAAGTTTTACCTTCGATTGACAACAGCATACTGATTTTCATACCTGATACTATTTTAATTTAGATATCTAAGGTATTAACAAAGATTTAAAAATCATTTTGCAGTAAATGGGGATACAAACATGTTATTTCAATTGTAAAATTTCTAAAAACTTGCACCACCAAAAACAAACTTTTTTGTCCTTTCCTGAGCCGCATTAATGCTCTGCTTTAATAATAAAATACGATTCATTCGCTTTCATCAATAACTACAATCATTATGTTCTTTTCCAGTTTCTCTAAAGGAGCTATTGCTCTTGTATGCACTATTATACACATATGTTCGAGAAAACATAAAACTCATTTAAGGAAAGCAAATTGTATTCAATTATTTGCTATTCCGGGACTAATATTTCTGTAAAATAACAATCATAAAGACGTTACTTTGGGTTTTTTGCATTAAAGGATGCCATGCTCCTGACGCCGTATTCAAGGCGCCACAACTTTTTTGCGTATTCTTATAATTAGCGCCGCAATAAAAGCAACTAATATTGTATCGTGCTTGTAGCTCCGCAACCATCTAATTAATATACACATATGATACAGCTAAAGTTCAGAAATCAGTTATTCTGTAAATTATCTAGATAATGTGCAGATAAACTACAGCGATCCTTTAAAGTGTCAACTGTTTTATTTTTTAAATTAACTAGGTAATCTGCAAATTACCTAGATAGGTACATATTAAAGTGAAAACAAGATATTGAAACGACACCAACATTTCTGAATACTTAAGGAGGTCAGTTGAACATTGCAACATTAGATAAAGCTATGAATTTAAAATATGTCATTCTTTTAGTCATGTAGAATGATTCTAGAAAAACTTTAGGATATCTTATCGAACTATTTAACAAGATATTCAACTTTGAATATCGCCAGAAATACACGGTGCTGTATGGTATATGGTCACAATCTAAACTAAATTCCTCTATTTAATATACTCACAAATTAGATATCAGCTGGGAAAATAATCATATTTATAAATTAATATTTATATTTTTAATTTATCGAAAAAAAAATGTACCTTGACGATGTCTTTTTAATATAATTTGTGAATAAAGAGTCTAAAAATAGGGAACTCGTATCCTAGCTTTGCCGCCATGTCGATTTGACAACATCGCAACTCGATGTACTGCATGCGTTATATAAAATTATATCGATTATGACAGAAGACTATAGGTTAGGGTATAACACTTAAATGGAATGTTGTTTACCGACAATACGCGACGTTGTGAAACGTTTTCACAGCTATTTACATCTAAAGTCAATTGAATTACTTTATATTTCTTGAGCATGATTTAAAATATCAAAATTGTATAATCTTTAATAAAACTAAAAATAAACATTTTTTACTATTATAAAGTATTATAATATTCGACTTGAAATTTTTTTTTAGGATTTATGGTCTAAAACTAGAGTAGTAGTCAACTGACCTCCTTAAATTTTAATTCACTAAAAAATGCTGGATATATATTTATCAATTTATATTTGTTTGTTTCTTCGATAAAATAACATAATCAGTATAGGTGAATTAATTTAGATTATGGTTGTCCTAAGTTGTTTGTTTCATTTGCACCTTCAATTTATTAATTTTTATTATATCACGCGATGTCCTAATAGTGTATATTTACATTATACATGAGCTGTTTGATATTTTAAACATAAATCAAAAATCAAATTAGAATTGTCTTTGGACGTTCCCTTGTTTAAGTAAAACACTAAAAACCCGACATTTCACAAAAACGCTCAGGGATATAATACGTGTTTCAACATCTAAAGTATCATCCCTGAGTTTCTAACAGAATTCAACCCAAGGTGTCGATACGCATATTAGATATCTAAACTATTTTTATATTTTAGTGTTCTATTTAATTTAGTTCCATGGTATTTCAAATATTCTTAAACTTTCTATATGCATATATATGGGTATATTATATTTTGTAATACTTCGGGAAAACTCATTATTTTGACCTTGCTTCTGACACTACACTCCAACAAGTGTGTGGCGCAGCGCAGTGGTATAATTTTGTAGGCTCGTATACCGCGGTTCTATTCTAAGTCAACACTAATTTTTTTTAATCTTACTGCATATTTTTTCTATCTTAATTATCAATCGAAGGATATTTTTGCTGACTTGCCTAAGATTAAAGATTATGGAGTGAGCAGACACCACTTTAGTGTTGCCGTGGTTATATCATTAATTTGATCTTATCAATTCAAACCGTTAAAGTGCATTAAATGAATATGAAGTACAATTTTCGTACTTAGGTTTATACACATATTAATCATATGATCGCGGCACTACGAGCATGCTACAATTTTACCTGTTTTAATTACTCCTCTAAGAGCAAACAAAAAGTCGCATAGCTAAAAGAACGCGCTTCAAGGCTATACAATAATGTCTAATACCTACATTTCGTGTTCTTAAAAATGTAGGGTTTGCTATGCAAAGTTATTAAAATACATTTCATTTATACATTCACAAATCGGAAACTATTAAATCGTGTATCATAAATAAAGCCATTTCAAAAAGGCCCTGAGATCTTTTACTCTTCTACTTCCCCTGAGACGGTTTATATTAAATTCTGATTAACGTTAATAATTCCTTCACGATTGAAAGTCAATCAGCTGAAAAAGATAAAACAGACCGAAACTAATTTACTCCCAAATAGACTGAAATAGATTGGACCTTAATGATGATTAAACGAATGTAACAAAATAAATGCCTATACTTTTTTTAACTTTACATTACATTACATTTCTTGAACTAAAATTTTCACGAAATTAAAAACAGTAATGAGAAATATTTATTTTTCTAAAAGTAGAAATTTCAACGTGAATTAGAGAATAAATGTTCTCAAATAAGTTTGTCTACCGTTAATGAAATTACTACATGGATAAAGTTTTTACGACAAAATTTTCTTGGAAAATTCCAAAATGGAAATGAATAGCTATAAAATTTGATCAAGAACTGATCTAAAAGATTTCAGATATTGTATAGTTCGCAACATATATTGCTTGAAGACTAGTTACTTTATAATTACAATGTCCGTTATAATTACTCTATAACTTCAATTTTAATATAGATAATAATCATTGAATTAATTGATTATAAACTCTAAAAGATTTAATGGTGGGTTATTATAAAATATACTCCTACACCTTTGTATAGCATATCGAGAGCATATCTCTAAATTTTCATTAATATTGAAACTAACCAAAACTCCATCTTATATACAGGGTGATTTAAATTCGATGCGTACCAAAGGGATCTCCTAAACCGTAAGAGATACGGAGCAAAGTTGCCTATTGAACCGCCTAATAATAGTGTACCTAGAAGTGTAGATATCCTTTTTGATTTGAGATTTGAAAAAATAAAAATTTGAATTTCCTAGAACTCGAAATATTTCAGTTATAATTAGACCTATTGTAAAATAATAATCACGTTATCATTGCAGTTTATTTAGCTCCATACACTTATGATATTATAATCTTCAATGCAACGTTTCGTCTTTACAGAACCATCATAAACCTAGAAATCTTAAGTGTGACTTGGTATTTTTACATTTCTTGAATACAATTTAATAAACCGATACCAGTGAGTGCTATGTGGTACCTAATTAATTCTCGACGTTACGTGACAATAAAACCTTCATCGGTCATGGTATAATTTTCTTCAATTATCTGTTATTCTGTACTTTTCCCAATGTTGCAAAATTCGTAAATTATAATTTGATAAAATGTAAACCCTTTTTTATTCAGTGCAATACAAAGTTTACATTCTTTGTTTATTTTATTGAGATTAGTGCAGAGTAATATTTTGGAAAATTAAACCATGACTGATAATGGTTTTACTGCCACATAACGTCGAAAACTTCTGTAAAGACAAAACATTGGGCGGAAATTATAATATGTAGTACCGATGTACAGAGCTAAATAAAATGTAATAAAAATAAAATAAAACACACTTTTGTTAAATCTCAATATAATATTGCACTACTCAACAATTGTTTCGTCACTTTGTGACTTCTTCAGAAGTATACAAATTACTTAAAGCTAATACAAAATTTTGTGCTTAAGTACTACTTAAGAGCCATATACATCACGTGATCAAGTCCAGTCTACCACACACTCACCCCGCTTCACGGAGCCGGCAAAGTAAGTTTTCGGCAACAATAATAGACGGACGTTTCTAATCTCGTCGCGTAACTCTACACGGAAATGATTGCCAAAGCACATGCATTCTCATCTTTGAATTGTTACTTTAGATAGTCTCCGCAAACGCAGCAACACTTCCTTTATAGTAAATTGCTTTTGCATATACTTATTTACTACAATTACAGTTACAAACTATATACATATAAAATGCATAAGAATTGTCGTACAATCGTGGATATATTTGCAACTCAAAAACAATTAATTAATTATAGATTTTTTGGTACTTTTTCCATTTTTTTTTAGTTTAACTTATCATCCACTCAGCAGGCATTTATATCCCATACACTGGAGCAATCTGTCATTGCTAACTTTCTTTCAACATAAGTTCTGTGCAAAATTGTATATTCAGGGGTGAAGAGCGCTCTTAAGTGGGTGGGGGGAAGAACTGGGAAAATGTTTAGTAACGGGGAATGACCTACATCTACTTGTTCGTTTATTTAACAGATTACTGTTTTTGAATTTGTTTATTGTTAAATTTTCTAACATGGCTAATTTAAGTGGTTTATTTTCTAGATGGACAATCTCAAAATCTTCATCAAAGTTGTGATTATTACTACTTAATTGATATGCATAAATGCATAATAAAAATGTAATGATAATGTGACCATTATTTTTCAGGTCAAATTAAAACTGAAATATTTCGAGTTATAGAAAAGCAAAATTTGGATTTTTTAAAATATCTCACAAACTAAAAGGGATATTCTAAATTTCATTCATACACCATTATGACAACTTCGTTTCTCTTACGGTTTAAGAAATCCCAATTATGCCTGTAGAATTTAAATGACCCTGTATAAATAATATATTACATGCCTAGGGAGCAAAAGTAAAAAAATGTTCCAAATCCCACGTGTTTGGTGAGAGTGTCAAACATGAGATCTGAGTATTGCTTACTATTTTTCGTGCCTGTGGCCGAAAAGTAGCACTTGCGCCTCTGCCTCACGACGTTAAGTCCCATTTTCCGGTCGGCAGACACAAAAAGTAGTTTTTATTGGAAACAAGAATACATGTTTTTGTAGTATATTTAAGTATTATTTGTATATTGTTCTAGGACGTGTAATAAATTAGAAATAGCTTTCTGAAGGACAGATAAGAGTTCAGCATCAATTGTATGAATCACCTAAATAATAACCTTGTCTCACTGAAAAAGATTGGCAAATAACGAATAAGTATTAACAATAAAATAAGCAATTTGCATTTCCATAATTTTGAAAGCACAGAACTACTCGAGCCAATTGAGATCGGTTTTTTTCTTGAATCTGCAAGTTTACCTTTAAATACACTTATTTTTAATAATTACATTCCCTTTTCTTTCGTAATAACGCACATGCAATATAATTTTTTAATAAAAAGTAATACTTTTATCCAATGTGAAGCATTGAAACACGCCATGTTAAATACATTACACTTAAATCAACAATATTATTATCTCTAAATGCAGGAAGTTCTTTGGATGACCAAAGAATAAAACAATTAAAATTAAAAGAAAATTATTAACTATTGTACTTACTATCTCCTCGATCGCTTCGAAGCTTTAGTTACCGAACCGATATTAGTAGAATTTGGCTGTGTTATACTATCTACAGAACTAGAAGGTTTTGAATCACTATCAGGTGGCTCTTTCCGTTTTTCTGCAAGTAAATAAAGTATAGACTAATTATGAAATATTATAAACTAAGTTGTATGTTTGTAAAAAAACAAAATTATGTACACAGCGCTGTTTTAATTTTTTCATTAAAGTATCACTAAAAATCAAATGAAATTAGAGCCTGTTTAATTTATTACTGGTATTTACCATAAAAGCAGTAACGACAAAATTGATGTTGGTACAAATAAAATAAAATTGTTTTCATTTGGTTTCAATTGATGTCTGATACATAATATGATTTTATGAACAAATATCCATATTAAAATTTAATAAGAGGTGTTTATTTGGAGGCAAAACTTACTATTATTGTGTGTTGTCCTTTCCACTTTAATAGGCTCCGAGAAAGGTACTTCTGATGCAGCAGGGGTATAATTTAATGCACCTACTTGTGAAGCGCTTAAATTTGGAGGCAGCTGTCCTAAATTTAATTGTGACTCTGCATGATTGCGTAAAACATTAATAGCATCGTCTAGTCTTTCTTCCATTCGTGTGCCCTGAAATTAAACTCAATTAGTAAACATAGCCATCTAGTTTTAAAAAAGCATCACTATTACATTAGTGAATTAATCAATGGTTATTGGTTATACAAATGTCATACTTACATTTACTTCTGCGTGGTCTCGCAAAAACCCGATGGCATCATCCAATCGTTGCACTTCTGCTGCAGGCTTTATTCAAAAATAAAACATGCAAAAATAAACATAACATGAAATTAAAAAAAAAAAAAAACTGTTCTCAACGACTATCAGTCAAAAATAATAAAATCGGGTTAGCAAATCTGATTTTTAAAATAATAACATAAAAAGTACAATTATGTTCTAAACGTATTTTTTTAACGTCAATAAAGAAGCATAAAGAAAAAAAGTACGAAAGCATACTTTCCCTTCAACAAGGAAAATTATGAAATAATCATATTTTTGCTTTTTTTATGTACATGTAACATCATATTCAAGTGGTAATATAGAAGTAAAACTTTTTAATGTGGCTCTAAGATAATATTACATTTAAGCGTGTTATTTAATTTCAAATTGTAATTATTTGTTATGTTTAAAAACTGAATCTGCAAAACATATAATTCTGTGATTATTGTTAAAGAATAAAAAATTAATTCTAATTGTAACTAGTTAACTACACAACATAAAAATTTGCAGCATCAACATCTTATCGTGCGTTTAAATTACGACTTTATTACAGATCGTGCTAATCAATACTACCGCTATATTGACATGCATCAAGCAAATCAATATGCATAAATCATCTTCATTATCGCCATTATTATATATCTTTAATAATGATCTATAACAAAAATCCGTTGGGAAATGTATGGAGAAGTGAAAGTGACCCAAATGTGAAAAATCGGATAGGTTTTATGGCCGATCACTTTGGAACGTATTGAAATAAATAAAATTAATTTTACAGTTTTGTGAAGATAAGGAAAGAAGAAAAAAAGACACAAGGCATCGAAATAAAAGCTGACGTGGCTAAAATTAAAAAGCACCACTAGGATATCATATCAATGCTGTCTCTAGGAAGACTATCCCAAACCTCACGGATAATGGGAACTTAACTTAAGTCTTACAAAGTGAAACACTTGTATTATATTACTCTATATCTGTGAGTATATCATTTTGCCTAACATGATTATTTTATGAACCAGACAACAAATTTGGTAACATATTTCCCTCTCCATGGCTTTAAATGACAATATCATTATTTAATTGCATACCATTGCAGCTTGATTTATTATTACAATACCTGTAGATTATGTTTATTACATTCAGACCAATGATAAAAAACATAAAAATCAAGGCTTAAAGGAAATAACGTCTTAAAATAAAAAAAAAATCTTCGCCTTTCAGAATCAAATGGTAAAAGTGCCCTGCGAATGGTTAACGTTATAAAATAATGGTAATCAACGTGTGCCTCCTGTTCGTTTTATCCGTCTGTTAACCCATAGTGCAAATGAAATTTTTTAGACGGATAAAAACCCTACAGGTCGAATTATTCACAATAAAATACGGAAAGTATATATACAGTATGTCCCCGACTCAAATGACCGCCCAAAACGACGCTATAGTAAAGGGAAAATAATCGATAAAAAAACCTTTAAAGGGGAGAGTCTATTAATTCCAGAAATCCCAAAAAAATATGAGCATTTGATTTTTTTTGTAAAAATGGTACGTACTTTAGACTTTGTTCAATAACTTTACTAAAGACCAAACTAAATAATTCCTTTTTTTTTTTATTTTACACATAATAAATACCTTTATTGATTATGTTAAAAAGTTGCAAAACTATCTAGTTATTTTTATAATGAAAATGGAACCGAGAAGTGAAAACAAAAAGCAAATACCTATTTTCAGAAATTCTTAATATCTCGAAATTAAGCATGTGAAGCACACATTTTTTAATATCAACTTTATCCTGCAGCATAACCCCTACATTAATGCAAAAGATTAAAACATTGTAATATTATTAGTTACTGTGACATAAATCTTCAAATGTATTAGCAAACCCAAACGTGGAATAAAGATGGCCATTTTTAAGGGTACAACAGCGCTAGGAAAAAATGATAAGTTTATTATGAAATTGCATAGGAGTGAAAAAGGTCAATCAAAACGCTACTCTAAAAAGAGTAATTTTTACATCTAGGGCTGGCACCATACGTTACATGTTATATTATTAAATAAAAGAATACATGAGTAAACACTTAATTTTTATTGCAACAATTGTTCAAAAATAAATAATCATAAAATTAAGCAAATGATAGAAAATAAGGACAAACAAACGCAACCATGGTCCAGGGTTTCTTAAGTGACATATTTTATGTTGTAGGCAATGGCATTATGATCTTAGAAACTGATAACAATACCAAATTTTAATGTTTTGCATTATTGTAAGAGTTCTCGAGTAGAATAAGGATGGTAACAAAAATGTGTGCATAACATGCTTGATTTCCAGAAAGTTAAGAATTTCTGAAAATATATTTTTTTTTCTATTCTAAGCTCATAAAAAATTTAACTGTAGATACATAGTTTTACAACTTTTTAACATAAAATCAATAAAGGTGCCTGTTGTGTGTAAAATAATAAAATGGAACCATCTAGTTTACTTCTTAGGAAAGTTATCGACCAAAATTTAGAATATGGATAATTTTCCTCACTATCACAGCGTTTTGGGCGGTCACTTGAGTCGGAAACACCCTGTATACATTATCGGGCCATTATAATTTTTAGAGATGAATAGAATAATATGTGGGTGGAATAACATTCATTATTTCATTTCAGAACACGCTCCAAATAATACACATGTTTGTGTTGTTGCAATTTTTATGTGTAACATTAATGAAGATGATGAAGACAGTAACTTTATGTTTATTTAGAAGGCAAGCATTCTGGTAAAAAGAATGGATTATTTGGAGTTATTATATTAAGTTAAATATTAATTGATACTCACCATATGTATACCCTGAACTGTATTAGTACTGCCTGTTGTCACAGCTTGAGAATAAAGAGGTGATGTGGGTGCATTTTGATTAGGAAGCCAACCTGAAGGCGCCAAAGGAGGAGGCGAACTCACTGGAGTTGATGGAGCAGAACTATAACTACTTACACTAGCTTGTTCAGGAACTGGATACATCTGAAAGTGGCAGTGTTAACGTTAAAAGAATAAAGAACTTATGCACCTTAAGACATGAAATTTTTAAACAGTTTTGCAAAAAGGAAAATAAAACCCATCAAATATGTGATATACACCTTTTTTTATTGTTTTCCTTTATTGCCAGTACTGCATTAGAGTATATATAAGTACATACAGGTATCCACCCAATACACAATTGCTTACGATCTTCTCTCAGATATTTTGAAATTTCTAGTGATTCAATAAAACCAGTGTAAAATAATAAAAGCTTATGAACTTTTAAAAAGCTATCTATACTTACACCCAGTGTTTTACTGATTCCGTCTGAATGAGAAGTAGATACAAAATTAGTACTATTTGCCGTTATAGCTGTCGTAGAAGGAACTCCTGAAGCTCTAAATGATGACATAGGGGGCAAACCTTGGCTTTCCGCCTCTGGAGCTAAATTATAAGCATCATATGGTTGATAGGACGTTCCATATGATGACCACTCTGTTGTTGCATTTGGTGCATTATCAGTACCCAAATAATAATTAGAATGTCCAGTCGGGGAGGTGTAACGAGGGGATTCATGAGCAAATTCTTCAGCACCATACTGTAAGAAAATTCAGCTGTAAATAATTTATTAATGCATTCAAATCTTAAACGTAACTTTATGTTTGTTGACTACCTACATCTATTGTTGTAAAATTTAAAAATTAAAGCCCTTGTAAAAAAAATTGTGGAATCTTTCAGTGTATTTTAATTTTTAAACACTTATGCTGTAGAAAATATATAAGGAACCTTTACTTTTTAGAAAATAATTAATTTTTAATATAAATTGTACGCAGCCATACTTTACCTCTGCACAAATACTATAACAATCTTTTGTAATATAATGAAGTACAGTAGAACCTCGATAAGATAAAGACCAAGGGAAACGTTGAAAAATTTGAGTTATTGAGGTTTTTACTTACTAAGGGTTTAAGTTAAGGAGTTTTTATTGGTTTATATTTTTACTTACAGAGGTCCGTTTATGAGCGTTGTTTAGGAATTATAGAGATAGACGAGCTAGGTTCAATGTAAATGAAACTTCGAAATGTTATTATGTACATACATACTTTATTTTAGGGGTAAATGTACGTTTATTCAATTTTATTTTATTCTACTTAAAAAAGTCGGTTATAATTTTTTTTTGTTTCAAACAATTCACACTTTCTACATCAATTTTATTATTTACTGAGGTGCGATGCCCAAATTATTCGTTTAAGTTATAGAGGGTTCAAATTTTAAGTAAAAGAGGTTTTGGACTCCGAGGGGAAGGGAACACAAAATTTTATGAATTTATAGAGGTTTTTACGTTATCGAGGTTTAAGTTATCAAGGTTCTACTGTATTTCTAAAAAGAAATCGAAAATTTAAAAAAGCCTTTCAACAATTCTCTCCTATTGTGTAAAAATATAGTTAAATTAAACCGTAATGTGCAGGTAGCTTAAAAAAATTGCAAAAACAGTCTGTTTCAAAACTAAAAGTGAAAATAAAACCTAACATATTTATTGGTTTATTTATTTTTTTATGAAAACCTTTTTACCCTTATCTGTTTTGATTCCAACTGTTCGTTGGGTAAAAATAAGGAAAAAGATGACCAATATACAAACATTAAAGATACTCTTTTGAAAAATAAACGGTAATTTTATAAAAGTGTTTTTATTGAAACATCCAAATATGTTACTTTCATTTATTGTTCATTTCACATTCAAGACAGATTAAATAATTCAACTGCCATGCACAATATTACTTTAATGTTTATGAAATATATTTTATTGTTAGTCAAACTTTTTTCAATAAGAAAAAGGTAATTTTGTTACATACCATAAACAAGCAATAAACTATCATCATGACTAACATGTTTTTACTCAAAAACGTAAGAACAGGGCAGACTTTAAATTTGGACATTTCTTATTAAAACTTTATACATGCTTTTAGTGGAGCAGTCTTGATACGACATTTTTAACAATAAGTAATAATCCAGTATTTGGTACATTTTAACTGTTGAAACACACTATCATTTTCCATTAGCCAAGAAGATTCTAAACAGAATATTATAATCAAAACTATAATCAAACTATTTAAAACATTGTGAAGTATTTTTTTTAAATTTATTAATTAAAGTATGTATATCATTAATATAAATACCTAAAACTGAAACTGTCATTTTTTTGAAAAAAATAAATAAATAAACTAAATCCAACTTACAATCCATTGCTGACTGTCTGCAACCGAACTAGTTTGTTGTGGTTCATCTTTGGTTAGTCTGAGTACTGGTGTGACTCTCGTTTTAGCTGGAGAAAGACGGCTCCCTGGACGAGAACTAAATGGAAAATATGGACTATCTGCTGTAAACGGCTCTCCTGTAGCTTGGGTAGGACTTGCACCAGGTCCAGTAGTATATGTAGGACCAGTGGGACTCAAAGCGTATGCCTTATTATTAAATAGAAAACATAATATCAAAATTCTAATCGAGAAGCACTCACAGAAAATCAGAAGAAAAATAATTTGATTTTATGAATGATTAAACAAAGAGAGGGAATATATTATGAAAAATATTAGTTTTAAAACACTAAAATGTGTACAAATTTTTAACTGAGTGTACCTTAATATATTATCAAGTACACAAAACTGTAAATGTAAACATTACTAATATATAAACATACATAGTGTAAATTAACAAAATATTTGTACAATGTGGATTGCTGTAATGAATATTTCTTATTCACATATTATTTAGTTTATCAAAAAGAAAATTAAAAAATACCAACTTGCACAGGTATATCATACTAATTAATTTGCAATTCATTAAATCTTTAGGTGTACTTACAAGTATATTAAAAATTTTAAAAAACACTAATCCACAATTTATTTTACAATATACTCGGCTTATTCTTTTCTCATAATCTGATTACTATATTGTTAAAATACTTACCAAACCATTATCAAGTCCTCCATATGTAGGTTGAAGACCAACTTTATCTGAAATACAATAATTCTTCAAATATCAAATAGAAATCTCAAACCAGAAGATAATCAAAATATTTCGCGTACCAATTAACATAACTTTTTTAATATAAATCACAGGTAGAACTAGATTTCACATACACATTTATTATAAACTAGTGTTAAAAATGCGGAGATGCTAAATATTTTAAACCAGTTAACTTTCGGTGAATAAATAAACTATTTTAAGGTTATTAAATACACTTATTTAAACGAGAATTGCTTCGTAATATCAAATAAACTGTTTACCAGGAGCTTTGTTGGCGATTTTATTAAAACATGTAGTAAAAACTTCGTATAAATGCTGCATCGGTTCATCATCGCTTGCTGCCATTTTGGTAACAACCACATACATAACAACAACTGCTCAGGATTGCCACTCCTTTACAGTTAAAAATTAATCTTAGGGAGACTAGTAAACCTAAGGAAAATTAAAGAATGAGAAACATTACTAATCTGAAAAACATAATCAAAAAATAAAAACATACTACGAAACATTGAACAAAATAATAGTTTATATTTTTTCTTTATGTAAAGTTGTATAGATATATCAGTGTTTTTAATGTAAATGTTAATCAGCCTTATTCATAGTCAACAGTTTAGTAGGATGTAAGTAGTCTCCTAGATGACGATAATAGATGTAAATCTTGATTTCTTAATTTGACATCTGCGCCATCCATAGACAAAATAGATCGGGAGCTTTAAATTTTGAACGATTGTGCTGCCCACTGTAGCAAATGTCAAAAAGGTCATACGGGACGCAGCTACTATGTGCTACTAAAATATAGGACATTGACCTTCTTTTGGTGCCATCTAACAATCAATAGAACATTAAAATATGGCGGAAAATTTGAAATTTGTAGCAACGCATGGGTTTGTTTCGTTTTCTTTATTTTTTGTTAAAAAAAAAAAACAAAAGTAAAGTGTGGTTTTTTTATTATAATTAAAATAGGAATACTTAAAATTATTACAATGTAAAACAAAGGACAAAGGAAAATACAAACAAAATTGAAAATTATTCAAACATAAAGATGAAAGAATAAACTAATGACCCTATACTAACTATAAAATACTAAAATATAAATAATACCTAATGAGGGTAAAAACCTGTTTTTTTTTCCTTTATCAAGATATACTTCTTTGAGACATATGTATTACTTTTCATCACAGAGGTGAAAGTTGACTAGATAGGCCAGCTACTCTTGCTTGGTATAATCTAAAAATATATTAACAGTATTTCAACTGCCAGTATGTAATGCATATTATTATTTACAAAAAACGGGAACACACCACTTTTAGCTTTATCAACGAACCGACGAATGCAAATGTTCGTTTATTCTTCTTACAAAAGTTTTAACGTTCTTATAAGTTTTTAACACTTGCACATTAAATAGATCCAACGGAGAATTTATTACACATTTTACAAACTTTAAGTATGCTAATCATTTCTTAATTCACATTTTCACATTGTACAACATAAATATTTTGCTTTGAGCGTCTATAAATTATATGGGGAATTACTAATTACAACCAGATAAGCACGATATGCACAAATGCGCTATCTGTTGATATTACTTGTAAATGGCAATTTTCGGATTATTGGTTGCTACTAATGTTTTAGCTTCCGAAGCTAATTAAAATGACTACTTTTTGACATTTGCTACAGGGGGCAGACTAGTCTCACATCCCATACACTGGCGCCATCTCACCAAGTGTCTTCCCAAGCTAAATTGAAGAGTGAGAGCATAAGTGAGACAGAAGATATAAAATTCTACATAGAAAACTACCATACCGGCTATGGCGCGAATTTTAAAAACGTAAAGCATATAGCGTTTTTGTTATCATAATTTATTATTATAAAAATAAAGAAAATACGTTATCACAAAAGTGCATATATTTAATTAAAGGTATAATTACAGTAACGTAATAAATAGTGCGCATACAATGATACAAATACAGAGATACAATTTTATAGAAAAGAACTATTGCATTATTCTTTTTTAAAAGTATCTATAAAAATTACCAAATTTTAAATAAGACTTAAAAATTGTTAATTTCGATAAAATCCAGTAGCTTCTGTATAACAGCAGTTTGATGAAGGAGATCTTGTAACACTCGCAACGCCTGAGTAGCGATGTTTATAATCAAGGCAGTAAACTTAATTGAGGGGTGGAATAATTTATGCCCCTTATACCCTTTCAGGTAATTCACACTGTATCAAAAAAGTCAACAAACAAAAAAAAATACTTATAACAAAAAACCATCACAAAACTGTACAACGATTGATCGATCAAACGACAACAAATTTATAAACAAATTGATGCACATATGATAGGAAATCCCAAATTTTACGGGCACACTGGTGCGCACCCTATGTGTATTTATACGCAACGACAATGAACGACAATTTTTAATCGTCATCACAACCAAATTTTCTCTACTGTCAGTAATTTAGAGGTAATAAACAAAGGCGATTTAGTTGGGAAGACAGATGCTACGATGGCGCTGTCGTCGACATTTCATACCCTGAGTAGTCTACTAAGTACTAGCACAGGTAGTAGCTACTAAGACGCTACTTATCTGCATCGTATTAATCATAGATAAGAGATATATATACTATTGTAGATTGGAAACTTTTTTTCGGCGATTGAAGCGCCCTCCCACTTAAGTGATGAAAAGTAGAGAATAGAGGCGCCTATTTAAACGCGGGGTTTTTTATTTTTTTATTTTTGTAAGTTATATTATTGATTAAGTGAAAATTTACCAAGAAACAATCTTCTTAAAAAGTTAAGAAGAGAGTGTGTGACTTGACAAATTTTCACCGAATCATTCAAGTGTTTTTAGAAAATAAAAGATAACATCCATTAAAATTTTTATTACAATAAAACAAATAATTACAATACCGAATAAACAACAAAATTAACAAAATCAGATTCTATAATAGTTATATGGGAGTAAAAAGTACTTGTTAAACAGAAATACCAAATTACCTAAAGCTTAAGTAATTTCATCAAAGTTACCCACAAATTGAAAAACAGATGCAAAACTAATTAAGAAATAGGAAGAAGTATCGATAACAACATTCTCATGTAAAATTTTTATGGCTTTTTATATTTAGTAACTAAATGACTGAAGGAACTGTTCTAAAACAACAACGTTGTGCGAGTAATATTTATTTTGGATATTTTATAAGCATGAACATTAGACTCGCAAAAATACTGTTCATAAGTATTTAAATACAAATACAAATGCTTTACTAATAACTTTCCATCTAGAAATTACATTGTATAATTATTTTACTAATAATTATTTATTGAACAATTCACATGTAATTTAATATTGTCTGCTGAATTTAATTATTCTTGACTATTCAGAAAACAAAAAATATTGTATTATTTCAATGAAAAGTTTTTAAAATATAAGTACAAATACTATAGAACTATTTGTAAGTATTTGTATTTCAAAATAATCTACAAGTGTGATTAACATGTAGAAGTCTAACTGTCGTTTTCGAATTTGGTTTCAAAATAAAAGAACCATAAAAATATTAATTAAACAGTTGGTTGTCCTAGTGGTATATCAGTCAAATTGATATACAACATAAAAAACCAAGTTTGCATGTAAATACATAAATTTGTATAACTTTTTTAAACAGTATATCTAGTAAATAAATTTGGACGGATATAACGTATTTGTGCGGAATTCATAGTACTGACAGTACAAAAAATAAGATTGGCAATGATTTGATAATAAACTGCAGCATTACTATCAGTCTTGCGATTACTTCAGTATTTGTATTTATCTTTAACTATGTAGAAAATGTATTAACAGAAATATTGAAATAACTAGAAATACAATAAACGTATTTACATTTGTACTCATCAAATACTGTTTTTTTTTTGTATTTTACACAAGCGTACAATTGGATTTGCACTGGAGTAGATCTCCCAAACGAAATTATCTCTTATATTGTAGACTATTTTCATTTGCATGAAGAAATATTACTATTTATATTTAATAGGAAAATAGGAATATTGTCGATATATCAGAATTACATTTACAGATGAAAATATATAGCGACAAACTTACAGAAAATCCTAGGCTTAAAAGTGGTCATAATAATATTCAGTGAAAAAGTGGTTTCTTTCCATTGGACTATCTGAAAACAAAAACGAAATATATACATAGTTATAGAAGTAGATACCTATATTTTATATCATACTTATTAAGCAAATATTAATACGGCATAAATAACTGTTACAAAATAGACTATTTACCGATAAACACCCTAAAATTTGCGGGCATGCTATTAGACTTTGTAATAGTAATAGTGAAACAATGAAGGTGATGTAGTATCAGTCACAGAGTCAAATCCTTTTGCGTTCCTTCCAGGGGGATATCTGAGAGTAAAAACAATAATGATTGTATTGGTGTACAGGTACATCAGACTTATTACAAAAATAACTATAATTCGGCAGTATGCAATTACTGTACAGAAGAGACTACTTACCGGAAGTTATGTACGCTGAAGTAGACATGATCGTTCTATAATTACTAACTGATTCTCTGCGATTTCCATAGTCACCTGAAATAAGCGGATAACATGTATAAATAAAGGAAAGCGCTTATAAACCATCCCTATATATTATACTTTGTTACATATTATACTTATTACTAACAATTCCATCAATACACAATCCACTTGCCGAAGGAGGGGTATACCTACGTACATTACTTCACAAAATGTACCGTGTGTCATATAATAGAACATATGTAAAAAAAATCACTGGAATTGCAAATGCAAATCCAGAAGACCTAATAGCAACCTAGCATGACAGCCACTGATGTCTTATGGAGACCTCCAGCATATCAACAAAAATACGTAGTAGTTAAATTTATGTCGTAATGGTATAGGTACCTAATAGCAGACTTACCCCCCCATACACCACAAACTTTTAAAATCCACATTAAAGGAGTTGTTAACAAAGTTTGTGGTGTATATAGGTGAATTTCATTGGTATTCTACAATTTACAAATGTAATATCTTTTTTAAGGCTAAACAGGAAAGTACATATATTACAATATTTTCTGTTTTTTTTGCAGAAATTGGACAGTTATATTGCAATATACACATATAATATATATGTATGTATAGATAGGTAATAATAGGTACAAGGACATTCTTATGTATTAGTTGAACAGATCTCAGTAAAATTTCCAAGGTATAGGTAGAATACATAATGACTAAAATACGATATGCAATCGTGTAATTGTGTTGATGTGTACAATTATGATAACAATACTATAAATAATATTAAATACACAACGAACTATTCTTCAATATGTAATTGTATCCTAAAGTAAAGTTAGTATGAAAAAGGGGAAATCGAAGGCGTTTATTATGCTCACGAATCAAATGCAGGTGTTTTATCTAAATAGATGGAATTAAATGGCATTTTGTTGGTCTACAATACACGTGCCTATATACAATCCCCTCCTTACTTTTCTACGAATGATAAAAGAAAATAAAATGATATTATGACTGATGTCTACTGAGCACCGAATTACCTCCATACCTATTTGTATTTGATACAGGATGACCGAAAGTCAGCGGCCCATTTTTGAAAAATTGATGGTGGGACAATTTTATCAAAAATCATAAGGTAACTACGGCACGTAATATACATTTTTAACATATTTTCAAATGTGTAGTGCTTCCGCTTATACCGGAACTTGACACTAACTTCCTTATTTTAAATGGAACACCCTGTATCATAATTCACCATTGAAAATCTTTTATTTATTTAAAGGTAAATTTCATAACATAACCCTATCGGAAAAGTTACCAATTTCGGAACTGAATTATCGTCTTCATCTCTTCATATAGGTATAGGGGGTATATATTGAGTAACTGTTTTTACAAGTCAACACCTTTTCACTGCAATCTACAATAACTTTCCTATTTTAAATGAACATTCTGTATTTTTTTGCATAAACGGATATAAAATTAAATTCTAAATGGAACGATGTGTTATGTTCCGATATACCGAATGGTGTAAATGTCCAGATATGGGTACTTACCGTATGATAACGGGGAAAATTGGAAAAAAAATCGACATTGTGAACCAACATGGGGATAAAGTAAGAATATTTATTGCTGTCAGTAAAAAAGTGACAAACTGGTACATACATATCTATTCATTAGTTAATTCGACTACTCAACAAGAACAAAAAATAAACAAATAAATACCTATAAATGTGGGATTCAATGTAATAGGCAGATGGTAGTTTTTAAATAAAGACTTTAATAATTGAGAAAACAAACACAGTAATAAAAAGGATTAATGAAAGAATATAAATCAGACACGTAATAATCGTAACGTCTTCAGCTTTCGTCTTAATTGTTTCGCGGTTCGTCGTCCACTCCCGTCGCTCACACTTCTCGTCCGCGTCACCAATCACTTGTTTATTAATTTGCACCTTGCCCCGCGCACTAACCACAACTAACCCAAATAAACACGTCACTGTTCGCGAAAATATCCCTACAATCGGCCATCCTGCAGGCTGTTCGACCCCGAACTGCCGTCTTCATCGGTGTCTTCATTGTTTTCATCCGATTCTGAATGTGGATGTGCCCAATGCTTCATGTATTCTGCAGCAGTCGTCGTGCGGGTGGCTCCATCGTGGACTCCAATCCTTTGGACTAGGTAGCGGTCATGGGGCAGCTTCTGAGTTACCTCGTAGGGACCCAAGAATTTTGGCTGGAATTTTGATCCCGGTCGTAATTGTGTTTGCTTGATGGCAACAATATCCCCAAGGCTGTAAGACGTAGCTTCCTTTCGTTTCTTGTTGAAATACTTCCTATTTTCTTCTTGTATTTTAGCAATGGCCTCCTTGGCCTGGACCCGCAATCCACGTCTTTTTTCGTCAAAAATTTCGGGCTTCTTCTTCTTCTAAAATTTTCCGAAGGTCAGGATCGTCTTTTAACTTCATTCGCACTCCAAACAACAACGTAAATGGGTCAAATCCTGTGCTTCGCGTCGGCACGTGGTTGGTGTATTGTTGACATCGATCAATGTACCTGTACCAATTTTCATCCTTTGGATACGCTAATTTAGTTACCATTGGAATCAGCGTCCTATTTAACCTCTCGACCTGTCCATTGCTTCTGGGCACACCCGTCGTGATTTTCACGTGATCAATTTTCTCAGAAACACAATAATTTTCGTCCTGAGCCCTAAACGCTGAACCCCTGTCTGATATAATTCTTCTTGGATTGCCGAAACAGACAGATTGCTTCCTCAACCTTTCGATTGCTTCCAAAGCGGTTGCAGTCCTGGTTGGGTAGAGCCATGTAAACTTCGTAAATGCGTCTATTACTGCGAAGATGTATTTGTATCCTTTCTTGGTGGATGCTAGTGGCCCCAGATGATCTATATGGTAGGTGTCCAATGGACCGTCTCCCTTTTCTATTGGGTTTAGAACACCCTCCATTTTTCCTGTCTTGCGGTTAGCCAAAATACATTTGACACAGTATCTTACTATTTTCTCGACTTTTGCCCGCATATTAGGAAACCAGTAATCCCTCTTTAACAACTTCTCCGTTTGAGGAATTCCCATGTGACCATGTTCGTGAATAAACTTAACGAGACTTCCTTGCATCTTCTTTGGGACAACGATCAAAAATTCACCCCCAACTTCTTTGTACAACAACCCATTTTGCATTCGATGTTCATCTTCATCTGGTGCCTTTTCCGCCAGTCTTCTAATTTCGTCGTCTTCTTGTTGGGCTTTCTTTATTTGGGCCAAAATTCCCGCTTCTTCAACATCTATTGTCATTACGGTTGGTAAAGGATTCCGACTTAACCCGTCGACATGTTTTGAGTTTTTACCCGGTCGATGTTCTACCGTAAAATCAAAGTCTTGTAAAAGCAACGCCCATCTCGCAACCCGTGCACACATGTCTTTCTTCTTTATTGTCATCGTAAATGCTTTGCAGTCCGTTATTATCTTGAATGGCCGGCCTAACAAATACACTCTGAATTTTTTAAGGGACTTCACTATCGCCAAAACCTCTAGTTCATAGCTGTGATAATGTTTTTCAGCCGGACTTGTCTTGCCACTCGCGTAATAAACCGGATGTAGCGCGTCATCATTTTCATCCCTTTGAAATAGAATTGCCCCGTACCCTAAGGATGATGCGTCTGTGTGAAGCTCGGTGTATGCTTCGGGGTTGTAGAGTTTCAGAATCGGTTTTGTCACTAATTTCGACTTAAGTTCATTAAACGCTCGGTCTTCTGCTTTACCAAACTGAAAAGTCACTTGTTTTTTCAATAACTAGGTTAAGGGTCGCGCAATAACGGCGTAATTCGGTACAAATTTCCGAAAAAATCCGGTTAGTCCAAGAAAACTTTGCACACCACGCACGTTTTCGGGTTTTGGAAACTTACTAATTGCTTCGATCTTATCGTCGGATGGCATTATAGTTCCGTCTTCTACAATGTAACCCAAATAATGTACCTTTGTTTGTAAACAGCGACACTTTTTCCAATTGAACTCGAGCCCGAAATCACTAGCCGTTTTTATTACCTCTTTAAGTCGCACTAAACCTTCTTCATAGTCTTTGGACGGTATAATTAAATCATCCATGTAGATTAAGACAACACCCTTATTCACTAAATCTTTAAACGCCACGTTAATATACCGTTGAAACACGGCCGGAGACGTACAGAGTCCGAAAGGAGCCCTTAAGAACTCGTATTGCGCGTTTGGCACAACGAAAGCCGTATATTTCACACTGGATGGGTCAATTGGAACGTGAAAGAAACCATTCTTCAGATCCAGGGTCGTGAAGATTTTCATCCCCTGTAGACGATCTAACTGGTCCTCTATTATTGGGAGAGGATATCTGTCTCTTATAATCTTTTCGTTTAATTTACAAAAATCAACACAAATCCGTACCGATCCGTCGCGCTTGCGAACCAACACCACCGGACTTGCAAATTCTGAGTTCGAAGGTCTCACGATTCCGTCTTTCACCCACTTTTCGATCTGTTCGTTAACTTCTTTCATTTCGTTGAACGACAACCGTCGCGGTGGAAGATGAATCGGCGTTTCATCACGTAATACAATTTTTAAGGTTACTCCCGTTTCCTGCGTTTTCCGTGGTTTGTAGTTTTCCACGATATTTTTGACTTCACATCGTTTGGAACTTGAGACAAAGCAATTGTTTCATTATCGCAAACTACTACGACATTAATTTCTGAGAACCCATCGGTTTTATCAACAACAGCAACTTTTGAAATTGTAGCCTGACCTCGAAGAATGTTTAAATTCACTGTGTTAATAAAGTCGCCTCCAAGGAGTAAATCGTAATTCATCGTTGACTCACCGACAACATGGAGCTTAACGTCAAAACATTCATTATCGACGCTGATTTGTGTTTCTGTCGAGCCCAAAGAAAAACAATCACTGCCACCGATACCGCGAAATCGCAACCTCTCGTTCCCGATAGCCGGTGCGCCGATTTTTACATAATTGTCCGAACGAATTAGGCTTACGTCACTTCCGGAGTCTAAAAGGCAGTTCAACTGAACACGGTTTATTTCGACTTTTTTGAAAATCTTCTCACCTATTTTTTCTTTATGGTCGACTACATTTGTTTCCCTTTGACGACACTCCGCTGCTTTGTGCCCGAACGTTCCGCATTTGAAACACTTTGTCCCTTTGGACTTGTTGGGACATTCCATGCTAATGTGATTTCTTTCTCCACAATTGTAGCATCTTTCATTCTGCGGAGATTTTTCAGCCAAACTCGTTCTTTCGGTGTTTACCTTCACTTTGTTTAATGTCTTCTCGCTTCTTTCAACTTTACCAGCTTTTCTGTTGTTCTTTATTTCTTCGTATTGGATCATTTTCTCTTTGAATTGATGTAGAGTTCTTGCTCCATATAAAACGATTTTGTTTGTTTCGTCATCTTCGATTCCTTTTATTACATACTGTATCACTGATAGCACGTCGACATCGGCTTGTGCAGCGATTTCTAGCATTTTGTACAAGTACTCGTGCAGCGTTTCTTCTTTTGCCTTCTTCCTTCTGTTTAACTCTCTATGGACGTCGTGGCTATTTACCCTTCCAGAAAATTCATCCAACAGAGCCCGTCTTAACTGCTCCCAAGAACGATCACACCGCTCGAAATTGACGAACAATCTCGCACTACCCCGTAGCAGACGTTTTGCGTAAATTGTCTTTTGAATGTCCGACCACCTACACAATTCGGCGAAGTCTTCAAATTCCGCAATCCAAACACGAACGCTCTTCGTATTGTCTCCCGAAAATGTTTGGAAAGACTCTTCAACGTCTCGAAACGTAGGAACATATTCCGACAAACCTCGGTTTTGCGTATCGGTGCTCGCACCACTTTCGCGAAAACTGCGTAAACCGTGCCGATTACCGTCGGCAACACGTAAATTTTCGACATTTTCACGCATCAGTTCAACTTTGAGAGTTTTCACACTTTTTCTTCCCGTTTTTGCACCTTCGTCATTTTCGTCATCATCATCCGAACGATCGCCATTCTTATCAATTTCTTCGTCTTCGGCTTCGTCATCTGCAGCGTCTTCTAACAACAGAGCAGCCTCTAATCGAGTAACGAGTTCTTCTTTTCGTCCTGTCGTCTTCAATTTTCGTCGTCGAAGTTCCTTCTTCAACTCGTTGACTTTCATTGAGGATACACCCTTTGTTTCGTCTTTAGCTTTAGAAATTGTCTGTTCATATTCGCACTTTTCTCCAACTTCGTCTTCGTTCGACATCGTCACTAGGTACTTTCTCAATTAATCCAGTCTCAATCAATTGCCAATCCCGGACGAGCCCCCAATTTGTGGGATTCAATGTAATAGGCAGATGGTAGTTTTTAAATAAAGACTTTAATAATTGAGAAAACAAACACAGTAATAAAAAGGATTAATGAAAGAATATAAATCAGACACGTAATAATCGTAACGTCTTCAGCTTTCGTCTTAATTGTTTCGCGGTTCGTCGTCCACTCCCGTCGCTCACACTTCTCGTCGGCGTCACCAATCACTTGTTTATTAATTTGTACCTTGCCCCGCGCACTAACCACAACTAACCCAAATAAACACGTCACTGTTCGCGAAAATATCCCTACATAAATATACTTACTTCATACTTTCAATATTGTAAAAGATTTACCTATCAAACCAGAATGTTGTGACCGGAAGTACATATCAACAGAATATTATTCACAACAGCTCTAACAATTGGTCTTTCAATCGTTTAGTATATGAGCAAATAATCTTAAGGTAAAATTAAGTAATTCCTTCAAAAGCATTCTACTTCATTCTTTATTTCTTGACAGATTTTAGTGGTAAAACGGGAAAATATGAAAACAAATAGAAAACATAATAATTGTAATAAGAAACCAAAAATAGAATAACTTTATCATTGTATAAACAATACCCAAAATTATTATATGGTATCTATTTGTGGGTCATGGTACTTAATACCTTTTTAATATTTTTAACGATTTTACACAAACACAATTAAAACTAATGAAATTGTATCAAATCAAATCTTTAAAATCACTGTTATTTGATTCTAAAATTTCGTCAAGTATTTTATATTCATTATAAATACACGTATTTACGTATCCACAGTACTTCTTATTTACGTTTTCGAAATGTCCTTTCTACCACTTCTATTAAATTTTTTAAAAACCAATTGTTTAAAATGTACTGTTGATTTATACATACCTTTTCAATTTCTCTTTCCTTTGCCTTTCCTCTTTTTAATGACACTTGATTTCACTTTTTCACATATTTTAATAATTTTTATTCATAAACCGAAACAATAATTTGTGTGATCCTTTCAAACAATTTTAAACGTAATATTTAATATTTGCCGAAACATGCATATTATCAATATTATATATTATATATATTTTGGGGTTTCCCTTCGACGACAGCATGTAGGTAAATTTCATTATCTACCAATTAGTATATACATGACCATAATTTTAGTAAACAAAAGCTTATTTAATTGTAAATCTGTTTTAAAACGAAAGATTCTTTACTTATGCAACCCATCGTTCTCCTTATTAAATTTTTAAATTTCTAAAAACCCTTGGCGCCACCTCTTGTCGTTCACCTCGTTCGATTTTTACTTTCCAGAACCCCTGGCGCCCCCGCTCTTAAGTGATGAAAACCGTGACTTTCACATCTACTATAGTATATATATCTCTTATCTATGGTATTAATCGTATTCATAGACGTCAGTAAGTACGCTACTAGGTAGTAGAATGGTTTGCGTCGAAACGATTTGACAACGGCGCGAAATTGTAACAAATGACTTACTGAATGTGTAAAAATCGGTATTTTTGACGTTTTTTTGTTATTCTTTAACCAACTTATTTTACCTGCAAAGGGTTAGGTTAAGGTTAGTTTAGTTATGAGGGTTTTGGCATGTAGAATCTACAGGTTGCCTCCTTTTTGGATAATTGTAAAAATAATGCTTAGGACTTAGGACACCACATCATAATTGTCATTACCGTAGGTTATTACTTGAAGTTAAGCATTAATTTGTAGAATTTTTCGTAATCTCCATATATGATATGTTTTAGATTTAAGAAGTGGAAATTGTAAAAACTAAAATTTATATCTCGCGCTTTATAATGACAAAAGAGTGATCACCCTAAAACTAATGAAAAAAAGGCAAGAGCAAATGACAAAATACTATTTTGGTTATTAACTGCTTCAAAACGTCGAATGCAACCCCACATGGTTATGTATCATTGAAATGATAATTTTTTTTAACGTTTTTAATTCAAAAACTATTTAAAAAACGTAACTTTAGGTTATAACTCGAAAGTGCAATTTTTTGTAAATTTTATGGGTGTAATCTACGTAAAGAGTACCTGAAGAACATAATAGTTGCTTTTTTTCTATTTTTACAACGATCATGGACATATATAACAAATTGGAAATTTAAAAAGTTTGCTTGTAACTCGAAAACAATAAAACAGAACAGCCACCCATGAATTTGTCTCAAAAAAGAGATCAAGAAGTTGCCATCTATTTTTCCGTGTCTTTTACAGTTACCGAGTTGTCCTATATACAGCGAAATTTGCCCGCCCTATACATATCATGTAATGGTGTAAGCTAACATCAAAATCAAGACTCCTATTCATAGTACTACCATGTTAAATAAATTATTGCAATATGTTCATTTAATATAGTGTTACCCTCGGCAATGAATTAAGGGCAGTTTTCTCTATTTTTACAACGACCATGGACATATATAACAAATTGGAAATTTAAAAAGTTTGCTTGTAACTCGAAAACAATAAAACAGAACAGCCACCCATGAATTTGTCTCAAAAAAGAGATCAAGAAGTAGCCATCTATTTTTCCGTGTCTTTTACAGTTACCGAGTTGTCCTATATACAGCGAAATTTGCCCGCCCTATACATATCATGTAATAGTGTAAGCTAACATCAAAATCAAGACTCCTATTCATAGCACTACCATGTTAAATAAATTATTGCAATATGTTCATTTAATATAGTGTTACCCTCGGCAATGAATTAAGGGCAGTTTTCTCTAAAAGTTTTGTTTATTGATCCATGACAAACATTTTATCCAGATACCAGTGGCACTTATTTGAGTGAATTTCAACTATTATCAAGAGTATCGAAATTAATTCGAAATCATGGTACATATACCACTATATTACTTCTTAGTTGAGTTTTTGTCAGTTAAATTGTAACCCTTCAGTAAAGACTTCATCTATATTTAGAGGTACGAGTCAGACCTGGTAAACACCCAGGTGATGTATTCAAATTAAGACCAATATTTAAATGGATCGAATTCAACCAAACAATTTTACTGCACAACTATGTTCTGTACTCAAGACAACTGAGCACAAAGAAAGATAATCACAAAACAATAACAAAGATTAGAGGTTAAGGTTAAGAAGTTTCGCACATTTCATCTTTGACGTCTTTGACCATAGACCCTAGATGACGATTATAGATAAGAAGCTCGTTTTCTGAATTCGACATCAGCGCCATCTCACCAAGTGTCTTCCCAAGCTAAATTGAAGAGTGAGATAGAAGATGGAAAATTCTACATAGAAAACTACCATACCGGCTATGGCGCGAATTTTAAAAACGTGAAGCATATAGGGTTTTTGTTATGATAATTTATTATTATAAAAATAAAGAAAATACGTTAACACAAAACTACATATATTTAATTACAGGTAGAATTACAGTAACGTAATAAATAGTGCGAATACAATAATACAAATACAGTTATAATTTTATATAAAAGAACTATTGCATTATTCTTTTTTAAAAGTATAAAAAAATTAGCAAATTTTAAATAACAGGACATAAAAAATTGTTAATTTCGATAAAATCCACTAGCTTCTGTATGACAGCAGTTTAATGAAGGAGATCTGGTCGATCTGGTAACACTCGCAACGCCTGAGTGGTGATGCTTCTAATCAAGGTAGTAAACTTACTTGAGGGATGGATTAATTTATGCCCTTATATTCTTTCAAGTGAAAAAACAAGTTTTCAGGTTATTCACACTTTATCAAAAAAGTCAACAAACAAAAACGAAAAACATAACACAAAACTGTACAATGATTGATCGATCATACGACAACAAATTCATAAACAAATTGATGCACTAGGTTGATGCACATATGATTGGAAATCCCAAATTTCACGTGCACACTGGTGCGCACCCTATGTGTATTTATACGCAACGACAATGAACGACAATTTTTAGTCGTCATCACAATCAAATCCGGTAATTTAGAGGTAATAAACAAAGGCGTTTTAGTTGGGAAGACAGATGCTACGATGGCGTTGTCGTCGACATCCCATACCCTGCCATAGACTAGGATAGATGCACGACTCGCGGTATTTTTGGGATGGACACTCAGCGCCATCCGTTGTTTGCCCCACATTAATAAGACGTTACTTGGAATATATATAAATGGAAATGACAAAGAAAACTTTCTAAACTATTGTGCCATCTATACATAAAACTATGAAGCATCATTTAAGGCGCGCATTTCAAAATTTAACCAAATTTTTAATTATTTTATTGGAAATTGAAAAAAAAACAAATATAATATTAACAAATTTATTAACAAAGTATAAAGTCAGTAATCAGTACAATTAGTACAATATACGAGTAAATAGCAAAACATCAAATTAAAATACTTAATAAATACTAAAAAAGTAATTATGTTATTATCAAATAAAACCCAATTTGAACGTTTTAACGTATTTAGTCATATATTTTTTGTTCAGAATGAATATAATTTCAATTTGTTATAAAAAATAAGGAGCCAAACGTTAAAACGTTAATAACATGTTATAAAAATAACAAAGTTCTGTTCGATAAAGTGTTGGACCAAACAAAAAATTGGGCAACATGCGAAATAATACATAAATACAATAATAAGGATAAATATAACTAATAAATAATTAAATCACCTATAATTGCTGCATTTAGCAGCAGCAAGATTAATGAGTGGATCCGCGTAAGGCTTCTGGATTTTCACTTCACAGTGGTGTAAACTGCCAGGCAATGTTGTTCTGTGTGGGACAGAAAACACCCTTTCCACCCATACACGTTGCAAATGGGGTTGTTTGGGAAACTTGTACCTACAAGAATTATAACAAATAAATGTATTCTCTTGTATACTGAACATCATTTCATTGTTACCTTGGGGTAATTTCCCTACATCATTCGACGCAGCATATTCTTGTGTATTTCCATCTTTTTATTATCTGTAGTAATATCAACAGCAGATTAATAAACTATAATTACTTATTGTAAAGCATGATTGACGTACTTAATACATTACTTACTTTCAGGACAGGTAAAACTAGTTCTCACAAGCACTTTTAACAAAATTTTTTACGATTAAAAAATTGTAACGCCACAAACGTTTTAGCAACGTTTCCAACTAATGGGGAATTTCTCTGCTGATAACAAATTACAACAACAACCGCCGTCGCGTGATCTGTTGTCGTTTCACTAAAAAGTATCAGTAATGTATGTCGGTAATATCGATTTTAGTAATTTAAAAAATATCTGTAGTTCATGTGGGGCAAACTAAAATGGCGCTGTCGCTCGACATTTCATAGCCTGTCTTTGACCATGGAGGTTAGAGAGAAGGAGAACGACCTAGGAGAACGATCGCTGTAGAAAAATGTGTCCCAGAAATTTGATAAAAATAAGTGAGGCGCTGCGATTGCTAAGTTATTTCTTTAAAAGGTGGGCTTTTTTGAATCAATAATTGAACAAATAAAATTATATGCTTAATGTTAAAATATAAAGATATTCAAATTTAAATACAAAAATTAACCTTTGGTACTTTAAATAATAATGTTTGGCGTACATCGTTCTTTTTCCGATTTTTTCGATCAGACGTCGAACCACTTCTACACCTATGCACATGACAATGTTTACCCATTTTTAATATTTTCTAAGCAAAAATGAAATTGGAGCACACTTATTATTTCTATCACATCAATATCGGGAAAATAATTTATACAAGTTGATGGGCTATTAGAAGTATATGAATTAGCAGAAGGAATTCAATTCTGAAACTTGGGCTCATTTGGTTATTGTTTATGCCGCTTCTTTTAAAAATATTTTCAAGTTCGATTTACATTCGGTTATACCGGAAGTCGATACCAACTTTGTTATTTTAAATGGAATGGTATATTTTTCACGCTGAATTCGAATAAAACGTGTAATTCTAAGGTAAGTTTGATAACCAATTTGTACACCTATGACGATCGGTTTCTGAGTTAATTTAATTTATAGAAAAAAAATCGCTACCGCAACCCAAATTATAAAAAATCATAACTTCCACAAAATACGACTTAGAGTGTTGAAATTTTTACTAGTAATAGCTGAATATTAGTGCTAACGCCTTGACAAAATTGAATTAAATAATTTATACAGGGCGTTCAAAATAAAATTCTAAAATTGAAAAACTTCAAACACGAATTACTTCGTTTTTTCAAATGGCACCTACTATTTTTTATTTTTTCAATCGATTCCTTTTTTATCCTCTTTCGATCTATATGGATACTTCCTATTTTAAGTAATAATTCAAAATTATTCTAAAATTTTCAAATAAAATAGGAAGTATCCATATAGATCGAAAGAGGATAAAAAAGGAATCGATTGAAAAAATAAAAAATAGTAGGTGCCATTTGAAAAAACGAAGTAATTTGTGTTTGAAGTTTTTCAATTTTAGAATTTTATTTTGAACGCCCTGTATAAATTATTTAATTCAATTTTGTCAAGGCGTTAGCACTAATATTCAGCTATTACTAGTAAAAATTTCAACACTCTAAGTCGTATTTTGTGGAAGTTATGATTTTTTATAATTTGGGTTGCGGTAGCGATTTTAATCTATAAATTTAATTAACTCAGAAACCGATCGTCATAGGTGTACAAGTTGGTTATCAAACTTACCTTAGAATTACACGTTTTATTCGAATTCAGCGTGAAAAATATACCATTCCATTTAAAATAACAAAGTTGGTATCGACTTCCGGTATAACCGGATGTAAATCGAACTTGAAAATACTTTTAAAAGAAGCGGCATAAACAATAACCAAATGAGCCCAAGTTTCAGAATTGAATTCCTTCTACTAATTCATATAGTTCTAATAGCCCATCAACTTGAAAAACCCTGTATATTATTCACGTAACTTCAGCTACTTATACGCATAAATAGCTAACTTCACAGAGATGACTTGCTGTCGCCAGCGCGGCAGTTGGCTAGAATGTGAACCAGGGTATGGGATGTCGACGACAACGCCATCGTAGCATCTGTCTTCCCAACTAAAACGCCTTTGTTTATTACCTCTAAATTACCGGATTTGATTGTGATGACGATTAAAAATTGTCGTTCATTGTCGTTGCGTATAAATACACATATGCGCACCAGTGTGCACGTAAAATTTGGGATTTCCTATCATCAGGGTATGGGATGTAGACGACATCGCCATCGTAGCATCTGTCTTCCCAACTAAAACGCTTTTGTTTATTACCTCTAAATTACTGACAGTAGAGAAAATTTGGTTGTGATGACGACTAAAAATTGTCGTTCATTGTCATTGCGTATAAATACACATAGGGTGCGCACCGGTGTGCACGTAAAAATGCACGTAAAATTTGGGATTTCCATCCTATGTGCATCAACTTGTTTATGCATTTGTTGTCGTACAATCGATCAATCGTTGTACAGTTTTGTGTTATAAGTTTTTCGTTTTTGTTTGTTGACTTTTTTTGATCAAATGTGAATTACCTGAAAAGTTGTGTTTTCGCTTCAAAGAGTATAAGGGGCATAAATTATTCCATCTCTCAAGTAAGTTTACTGCCTTGATTCGAAACATCACTACTCATACTCAGGCGTTGCGAATGTTACCAGATCGACCAGATCTCCTTCATCAAACTGCTGTCATACAGAAGCTACTGGATTTTATCGAAACTAACAATTTTTTATGTCCTGTTATTTAAAATTTGCTAATTTTTTGATATTTTTAAAAAAGAATAATCCAATAGTTCTTTTATATAAAATTGTAACTGTATTTGTATTATTGTATTCGCACTATTTATTACGTTACTGTAATTCTACCTTTAATTAAATATATGTTGTTTTGTGTTAACGTATTTTCTTTATTTTTATAATAATAAATTATCATAACAAAAACCCTATATGCTTCACGTTTTTAAAATTCGCGCCATAGCCGGTATGGTAGTTTTCTATGTAGAATTTTCCATCTTCTCTCTCACTCTTCAATTTAGCTTGGGAAGACACTTGGTGAGATGGCGCTGATATCGAATTCAGAAAACGAGCTTCTTATCTATAATCGTCATCTAGGATGTGAACTATAAAATTTATCCAATTTACGGGACAGGCGGGCTAATGTATCAGCATGTACCAATGAAATATATACTATCGTTAACTGGAATGGACCCGCTCTATGTGCTTGCATTTCGTCTGGTGAGGCAGGCGCAAAAGAGGAGGACAGGACCATTCAAGACGTATTTCTCTCTCTGTCAGCTGCACTAAATTAAGTAACATGAATCGCTCAGGTACGCGATTAATCGGCATTTACCTGGCTTAAACCCATTATAATAATTTATTTGGATCTTGCAAAGGCCTTTGACACTGTCAATCACGAAATACTGTTGGAAAAGCTTTATAATATAGGATTAAGAGGAATTACTGGTGAATTTTTGTCAAACTATTTAAAAGAAAGATATCAAAGAGTCAAAATTGGTGAGATAAAAAGTGTATATAGAAAACTATTGGGGTGCCTCAGGGTACTCTTTTGGGTCCATTATTGTTTATTTTGTATATTAACAATATTTTTGATGTGATACCAACAGAAAACATATTCTATTATGCAGATGATACTGCAATAATGGTATCTGGAAGCACTTGGGAGGAAACTGTTTTAACAATGAATGAACATTTTAAAGAGATATATAAATATTTAAAAAGTAACAGATTAACCCTTAACATAGAAAAAACAGTATATATGCCATTTGGAAGCATACCTGAACAGAAAAAAAATGAAATTAAAATAGAGAATGTAAAATATTTGTTACTGGTACCTATATGACTACAATATGAAGTGGGACAAACATGTAAATGGTATTATAAGCAAAACTAAATGTCTATTATATATTTTTTATGAGTTGAGTACATATGTATATGGACGTAAAAACTTTAATGATGATTTATTACGATTTGTTTAATAGTGTCATAGCTTATGGTATTATTGCATGGGGGGGGGGTTTGCGTATTCTAATTTTACAAAAAGATCGCAAAAATTACAAGAAAGAATCCCAAAGATTATAAGCAGGAATGGAAGAAACACTATGATTCTGAAGCCGTTAAATATTAATCAGCTCTTCTCTTTTGAATCTCTAATGTTTCACTATAATGATTTGAAAATTAAATACATGCAGATAGTAAAACAAAAAATAAGTCTATACTCTCATATTTTCTGTGCTTTTAATATCTTTTGCACGAATATTTTTTCTAGTATTTAAATATTTCTATATTTTTGATAATTTTCTGTCCAAATACCTTTTAATAATATAGGTACATAGTTGTTTTCGTTGCGAAATAACCGAAAATTAAATTTAATTGCATTAAAAGTTAATAAATACGCAAATCCGCCCGGCACCGCCTTAGACACAATAAGTAAGAAAGAGATAGAAATACGTCACACAGCGGGTTGCCTGCCACGCCGCCGTGCCTCAACTGTTCAACACGCCGAGTCCATTCCAGATAACGATAGTTATGTACTTCATTGGCATGTACGGATCGTTCTCCATCTCTCTAACCTCCACGAGCCCGCCTGTCCCGTAAATTGGATAAATTTTATAGTTCACATTCTAGCCACCTGCCGCACTGGCGACAGCAAGTTATCTCTGTGAAGTTAGCTATTTATGCGTATAAGTAGCTGAAGTTTGTAACGTTTTTTTTCTATGAAAAATCCCGTTACTGAAGTTTTATTTATTTCGATTCAGTTTGTGTTTGTCTTGGTTCAGTTTTGTTGATTATTTCTTAATGTTGATCGACCTTCCGTCTTATCATCAAGGCTAACAACATTCGCGCAGGACTAGGCGATCGATGGAGGGATCGATGAAATTTTCCGGTCGGTGCTCCAGGTCTTCTTCCTCGATCCTTGACACTGACGTGACGTGTATGTGTGTTTTTCTGTTGGTGTTCTGTGCTTGGTCTTGCGTGAGAGTTTTTTTGTGATCCACTTACCTTTGCATTTTAATAGTTCATGTAAAATTCATTCAAATTAATTATTTCTTTTAAAATCTTTTTTGCTATTCACTCAATATTTATTTTTGATGTAACTTTGATTAATTTTTACAAAATTTTTCTTATTACTACGTGGTCTCTTTTTTAAATATCTAACTGTATATTTGTAATCTTTTGGGCCTTTGTGGCCAATTTTTAAATTTTTTCATTTAATTAATTTTTCTCACCTTTTAATTTATATATTTTTAATAGTCAAAATTTTTTTATGGTATCTGGAGTGTATCTTGAGTGCATGTTGGTTTAACGACAGACACCCCTACTCCTCCCTTTTAATCCGTTTTTTTTTAAGCATCTTCAATGCGAACAACTTTTTAACATTTGATTAATATTTTTTAGTTTTAGGAAATTTTTCAGCACTTTTATTTGTGCCCCTATTTGTCAGCCCATTGAGATTTTCTTAGAATAGGTTCCAGTTGGATTAGGGGGCTGGGATTAAAGGGTAGGGGTGAAGACATCCTGAAACTATTTTACAAAGGCAAATAGACGAAGCTCTAGTTTCCAACTAGTCTCAATAACCAGTTAGAGGCCGATAAATTCCTGCAGGCGGTCCCCTGAAGATTAAAAGGTTGCTCCATGAAGCTGCTTCACTGATATCCTCTTGCCTTTTTTTTAAGAGAGCTTCAAGCTCTCTAAAGCTTCAGGATTCTGCAGGAACCACCGATGCACTACCCGGTGCCCAAGAAAGTTGTCGTTTCATTTATTCTTTTCTTTGTTTGACAAAGTGGCGCCCGAGCACGTTTTATTTTTAATATTTCATGATAATTAAATTTTTTTAAAAACAAACTATTAATAATTTCAAAACCCAAGTAATAGTTTTGTTAAATTGGCGCCCGAGCAGGGACCTGAAGAATCCTGATTGCAATTGTTTTTCTTGTATTTATTGTAACTGGTAAACAAAATCTTTTTTTGTGATTAACTTTTTATATTTTGTAAATTATTTTTGCATTTACTGCATTTAACCTTCTGTAATTTATCTCTGAGATCTGTTTTGTAAAAGTTTGAAAAACATTGTCTGTTTACTTGTTTAAGATCTTTCAAATTTGTTTGTACAATTTCAAACTTGTGTAAAATTTTAGGTACTTGTTTTGCATTATGGATGTATTCTCTATTAATCCTCTGGTGATTGACTTATCCTTCCTGATGATGACGTATTAGACGAAATTACAGTGAGTGACTTGGAAACCTTGGATGTTTATTGTGAGTTTGACGAATTCCTGCAGTATGTAAGTGATTACAGATACCATACGAAATCATACTTTAATTGAGTTAACTTTTGTTAAATTTATTTGTCTTTGAAAACAAGTTTAATTATTTAGAAAAGAGAGCCAAGTGTTTTTTTTTATGTAAATTGAAGCCAACTAGTATTGGCAAGTTGTTTCTTAATTTGAGTATTTCTCGTGCAGAGTTGCATTGCAAAAAGATCACGTTAACTAAAGTTTGTAATTCAAATGCTCACTACCTTTTTTGTCTATTAGTATATTAAATAGTCGACTAATTGATACGTCATCACTTATATTTCCTGTTAATTCTTCTTTATTGGTTAAGGTCGTGTCTACTCCACGTTTAATTTCTGCTTCAGGTTCCAGGAATGATGTTCCTGTATTAGGGAAAAATGTTGGTTTAGGAAACTTAGGATTTTCAAATTTTCTGGACAATTTTTTGGTACATTCATTTTCGTTCAGATAACGAGACTTGTTCGGTTAAATCTGCTGATCCAGACGTCGCTGTAGTTCACGATCCAATAAATCTCTTTTCTTTTGGAGCAGCTCCTCTTCGTGTTTGTTTTCATACATTAGTTATGTCCGTGCCAAGGATTGTTGTTCTATCCCTTTCTATTTCGATTCTCACACCTTGAGTGAGGGGTGCTATCAGCTCTCACTACATGTATGATGTTGGTCAGGAGTCCCTCTGTTCCCTTTTTAGACTCTTGTCTGCTTCATGCATGTGAGTAAATTCCAACCCTTTGTCTCCAACATGATTCCACTCATTTTTACCTCTTCTCGTGCTTTCCTTTGGTAGTGCATCTGTGAGTGCATGGAACAACCCCATCGCGAGTTTTTTTTAGGGGAATGAATCGGCCAAAGGTTTTGGGTTCGTAGCGTATGCGTGCCTTAGGGGTAATCGGGCTCACAACCAGAGTGAATGAGGTCCTGTCTCCCCTTCGAAGAGTTTCCCTTGTGTATGCGTATCTTACTTCCTTTCGTATTCATTATCATATTTTTCGATTCATAATTTGCCTATAACAATTCCTGGCTTCATTTCCCAAGTTCACCTCTGGAATTTACTACGTTTCACTTTCGTTTTTCGCCTCCTCAATCCTAGTACTTTCAGGTCATTTTACTTCGGGCTGGAACCCCAACTGTACACTTTTTTACTGTTATTTGGCATTTCGTAGGAAATGGATATCAGTTTTTCAGGTCTTTCTTTCTTTCTTGCTTAGGTTCACGAGGGGTCTTACCGCCCCTTTTCGGTCATGTAGTACCTGACTGCATACTGGAATAAAAGAAAAATTTTTCTGAATTTATTTTGGCCGTCCGCTTTTGTTGTTGTTTTCTCTTTACTGTTCCCTATGTAGCTCTACAAATGTCCTTTTTTGGCTCATGAAAGCCACTCCTATTTTACATATGGCTTTTAGCCAATTAATTTCGTTTTTAAAGAATTCCATGAATTCCATTTTGGATTAAGTTTCGTTTTATTCCCGAGTAGGAAAGTTTTCGTTTACGTTTTCGACTTAAGTCGGGATAGTTCTTCCGTTATGTTTCATTCTAGCTTAAAATGCATTTTTTACAGCTAGGAATGTTGATTTATGTTTTTGAATTTTATTTTCACTTTCAAGTGATTTTTTGGTTTTTTTGTTGGTGCTCGATGCACATGCCTTTGAGTTTAGTTTACTGATTTTGATTTTTGATGGTTGTTACCTTTTATTTGAGCTAGTTGCTCTATGAGTGCGATGTTTATGCGATGTGATTTGGTATAGCATTTTGGCTTGCAGATAGCTGCAGTTTTCGATTATTGAGTAATCGGTTGTGCCTTTGATTAGGTGCAGTTTATAAAGATGCACTTGTTTTGGTGCAGTTTAGGTTTTTGCATTTGTTTTGATGCAGTTGATTTGTTGTTGCACACTATTGGTGCAGTTTGGATGCATTTTCCCTATGCAGGGTGGTTTCTTATGCAGTTTTGATGCAGTTGTGCATTTTTGATGCATGTTTCTGTGCGTGTTGGTTTTGCATATGATGCGGTGCAGCGTTTGGTTGCGGTTTGGTTTTTTGCTCAATGGTGAGTGCTATGGTTTCCGGATGCGGAATGCATCTGCGTTTTCGGGTTTGAGTCCTGATGTAGTGTTTTGGGCTTTAGGCCTATTCTTGGCGTCTTTGAGTGTTGCATGTTAGATGCAGTTTTGGGCTTTAGGCCTTTTGTTGGTGCGTTTGCGTTTTGCATTTTGGATGCAGTTTTGGGCTTTGGGCCTGTCTTTGGCGATTATGAGTTTTGCATTTTGGATGCGGTTTAGGGCATTGGGCCTATTCTTGGTGTGAGTTTTGCATTTTAGATGCAGTGTTGGGCTGTGGGCCTATTTCTGATGTTTCAGAATTTTGCATTTTAGATGCAGGGTAGAGTGCGTATTTTTCTATGACGAGAGTACGTAGTTTTGAGAGTGCTATTTGCACATAAGATTTGCCTATGTGATTTTCGTAGCGTGATTTAGAGGTGATTAATCTCTTGAGTTTGTTTGCCAGGGTATGGTAACCAATTTGCCGAGTGCAAAAATTATTTCGTGCGTTGGCTACGATTATCCTTTACGTCTGCTATAGGCGCTTACATAGTAAGTGCAGGATATACAAATGCCGTTATTTAATTCCATTACGTCTGCTATAGGCGCTTACATAGTAAGTGCAGAATATTGAATGCCGTTCTTTTTAATTTATTTTCGTTTGCCTTGGGCGCTTAATTATAAGTGCTATGCATATTAAATGAAGTTTTAGTTTTCGTTTTCCAATGCAGTAGCATTGTCTGGTCGAATTGACCAATAATTTTCGTTTAGTTAGGCAATTAGCCTCCATTTTTTATATTTAGTCATTGTCTGCTTGAGTTTAAGTTCCTCGAATTTTTTTGGATTAGATTCGTATTAGATTTTTGGTTCCCTTGCTTAGCTCTTGTACCGTTATTATGTTTTTCGTTTTCGATTTCTGGTAGGCTGGCTGTCAGTCCTCTTTTTCCTGGTAATAGGGGTTTGTAACGTTTTTTTTCTATGAAAAATCCCGTTACTGAACTTTTATTTATTTCGATTCAGTTTGTGTTTGTCTTGGTTCAGTTTTGTTGATTATTTCTTAATGTTGATCGACCTTCCGTCTTATCATCAAGGCTAACAACATTCGCGCAGGACTAGGCGATCAATGGAGGGATCGATGAAATTTTCCGGTCGGTGCTCCAGGTCTTCTTCCTCGATCCTTGACACTGACGTGACGTGTAGTGTGTTTTTCTGTTGGTGTTCTGTGCTTGGTTTTGCGTGAGAGTTTTTTTGTGATCCACTTACCTTTGCATTTTAATAGTTCATGTAAAATTCATTCAAATTAATTATTTCTTTTTAAAATCTTTTTTGCTATTCACTCAATATTTATTTTTGATGTAACTTTAATTAATTTTTACAAAATTTTTCTTATTACTACGTGGTCTCTTTTTTAAATATCTAACTGTATATTTGTAATCTTTTGGGCCTTTGTGGCCAATTTTTAAATTTTTTCATTTAATTAATTTTTCTCACCTTTTAATTTATATATTTTTAATAGTCAAAATTTTTTTATGGTATCTGGAGTGTATCTTGAGTGCATGTTGGTTTAACGACAGACACCCCTACTCCTCCCTTTTAATCCGTTTTTTTTTAAGCATCTTCAATGCGAACAACTTTTTAACATTTGATTAATATTTTTTAGTTTTAGGAAATTTTTCAGCACTTTTATTTGTGCCCCTATTTGTCAGCCCATTGAGATTTTCTTAGAATAGGTTCCAGTTGGATTAGGGGGCTGGGATTAAAGGGTAGGGGTGAAGACATCCTGAAACTATTTTACAAAGGCAAATAGACGAAGCTCTAGTTTCCAACTAGTCTCAATAACCAGTTAGAGGCCGATAAATTCCTGCAGGCGGTCCCCTGAAGATTAAAAGGTTGCTCCATGAAGCTGCTTCACTGATATCCTCTTGCCTTTTTTTTAAGAGAGCTTCAAGCTCTCTAAAGCTTCAGGATTCTGCAGGAACCACCGATGCACTACCCGGTGCCCAAGAAAGTTGTCGTTTCATTTATTCTTTTCTTTGTTTGACAAAGTGGCGCCCGAGCACGTTTTATTTTTAATATTTCATGATAATTAAATTTTTTTAAAAACAAACTATTAATAATTTCAAAACCCAAGTAATAGTTTTGTTAAATTGGCGCCCGAGCAGGGACCTGAAGAATCCTGATTGCAATTGTTTTTCTTGTATTTATTGTAACTGGTAAACAAAATCTTTTTTTGTGATTAACTTTTTATATTTTGTAAATTATTTTTGCATTTACTGCATTTAACCTTCTGTAATTTATCTCTGAGATCTGTTTTGTAAAAGTTTGAAAAACATTGTCTGTTTACTTGTTTAAGATCTTTCAAATTTGTTTGTACAATTTCAAACTTGTGTAAAATTTTAGGTACTTGTTTTGCATTATGGATGTATTCTCTATTAATCCTCTGGTGATTGACTTATCCTTCCTGATGATGACGTATTAGACGAAATTACAGTGAGTGACTTGGAAACCTTGGATGTTTATTGTGAGTTTGACGAATTCCTGCAGTATGTAAGTGATTACAGATACCATACGAAATCATACTTTAATTGAGTTAACTTTTGTTAAATTTATTTGTCTTTGAAAACAAGTTTAATTATTTAGAAAAGAGAGCCAAGTGTTTTTTTTTATGTAAATTGAAGCCAACTAGTATTGGCAAGTTGTTTCTTAATTTGAGTATTTCTCGTGCAGAGTTGCATTGCAAAAAGATCACGTTAACTAAAGTTTGTAATTCAAATGCTCACTACCTTTTTTGTCTATTAGTATATTAAATAGTCGACTAATTGATACGTCATCACTTATATTTCCTGTTAATTCTTCTTTATTGGTTAAGGTCGTGTCTACTCCACGTTTAATTTCTGCTTCAGGTTCCAGGAATGATGTTCCTGTATTAGGGAAAAATGTTGGTTTAGGAAACTTAGGATTTTCAAATTTTCTGGACAATTTTTTGGTACATTCATTTTCGTTCAGATAACGAGACTTGTTCGGTTAAATCTGCTGATCCAGACGTCGCTGTAGTTCACGATCCAATAAATCTCTTTTCTTTTGGAGCAGCTCCTCTTCGTGTTTGTTTTCATACATTAGTTATGTCCGTGCCAAGGATTGTTGTTCTATCCCTTTCTATTTCGATTCTCACACCTTGAGTGAGGGGTGCTATCAGCTCTCACTACATGTATGATGTTGGTCAGGAGTCCCTCTGTTCCCTTTTTAGACTCTTGTCTGCTTCATGCATGTGAGTAAATTCCAACCCTTTGTCTCCAACATGATTCCACTCATTTTTACCTCTTCTCGTGCTTTCCTTTGGTAGTGCATCTGTGAGTGCATGGAACAACCCCATCGCGAGTTTTTTTTAGGGGAATGAATCGGCCAAAGGTTTTGGGTTCGTAGCGTATGCGTGCCTTAGGGGTAATCGGGCTCACAACCAGAGTGAATGAGGTCCTGTCTCCCCTTCGAAGAGTTTCCCTTGTGTATGCGTATCTTACTTCCTTTCGTATTCATTATCATATTTTTCGATTCATAATTTGCCTATAACAATTCCTGGCTTCATTTCCCAAGTTCACCTCTGGAATTTACTACGTTTCACTTTCGTTTTTCGCCTCCTCAATCCTAGTACTTTCAGGTCATTTTACTTCGGGCTGGAACCCCAACTGTACACTTTTTTACTGTTATTTGGCATTTCGTAGGAAATGGATATCAGTTTTTCAGGTCTTTCTTTCTTTCTTGCTTAGGTTCACGAGGGGTCTTACCGCCCCTTTTCGGTCATGTAGTACCTGACTGCATACTGGAATAAAAGAAAAATTTTTCTGAATTTATTTTGGCCGTCCGCTTTTGTTGTTGTTTTCTCTTTACTGTTCCCTATGTAGCTCTACAAATGTCCTTTTTTGGCTCATGAAAGCCACTCCTATTTTACATATGGCTTTTAGCCAATTAATTTCGTTTTTAAAGAATTCCATGAATTCCATTTTGGATTAAGTTTCGTTTTATTCCCGAGTAGGAAAGTTTTCGTTTACGTTTTCGACTTAAGTCGGGATAGTTCTTCCGTTATGTTTCATTCTAGCTTAAAATGCATTTTTTACAGCTAGGAATGTTGATTTATGTTTTTGAATTTTATTTTCACTTTCAAGTGATTTTTTGGTTTTTTTGTTGGTGCTCGATGCACATGCCTTTGAGTTTAGTTTACTGATTTTGATTTTTGATGGTTGTTACCTTTTATTTGAGCTAGTTGCTCTATGAGTGCGATGTTTATGCGATGTGATTTGGTATAGCATTTTGGCTTGCAGATAGCTGCAGTTTTCGATTATTGAGTAATCGGTTGTGCCTTTGATTAGGTGCAGTTTATAAAGATGCACTTGTTTTGGTGCAGTTTAGGTTTTTGCATTTGTTTTGATGCAGTTGATTTGTTGTTGCACACTATTGGTGCAGTTTGGATGCATTTTCCCTATGCAGGGTGGTTTCTTATGCAGTTTTGATGCAGTTGTGCATTTTTGATGCATGTTTCTGTGCGTGTTGGTTTTGCATATGATGCGGTGCAGCGTTTGGTTGCGGTTTGGTTTTTTGCTCAATGGTGAGTGCTATGGTTTCCGGATGCGGAATGCATCTGCGTTTTCGGGTTTGAGTCCTGATGTAGTGTTTTGGGCTTTAGGCCTATTCTTGGCGTCTTTGAGTGTTGCATGTTAGATGCAGTTTTGGGCTTTAGGCCTTTTGTTGGTGCGTTTGCGTTTTGCATTTTGGATGCAGTTTTGGGCTTTGGGCCTGTCTTTGGCGATTATGAGTTTTGCATTTTGGATGCGGTTTAGGGCATTGGGCCTATTCTTGGTGTGAGTTTTGCATTTTAGATGCAGTGTTGGGCTGTGGGCCTATTTCTGATGTTTCAGAATTTTGCATTTTAGATGCAGGGTAGAGTGCGTATTTTTCTATGACGAGAGTACGTAGTTTTGAGAGTGCTATTTGCACATAAGATTTGCCTATGTGATTTTCGTAGCGTGATTTAGAGGTGATTAATCTCTTGAGTTTGTTTGCCAGGGTATGGTAACCAATTTGCCGAGTGCAAAAATTATTTCGTGCGTTGGCTACGATTATCCTTTACGTCTGCTATAGGCGCTTACATAGTAAGTGCAGGATATACAAATGCCGTTATTTAATTCCATTACGTCTGCTATAGGCGCTTACATAGTAAGTGCAGAATATTGAATGCCGTTCTTTTTAATTTATTTTCGTTTGCCTTGGGCGCTTAATTATAAGTGCTATGCATATTAAATGAAGTTTTAGTTTTCGTTTTCCAATGCAGTAGCATTGTCTGGTCGAATTGACCAATAATTTTCGTTTAGTTAGGCAATTAGCCTCCATTTTTTATATTTAGTCATTGTCTGCTTGAGTTTAAGTTCCTCGAATTTTTTTGGATTAGATTCGTATTAGATTTTTGGTTCCCTTGCTTAGCTCTTGTACCGTTATTATGTTTTTCGTTTTCGATTTCTGGTAGGCTGGCTGTCAGTCCTCTTTTTCCTGGTAATAGGGGTTTGTAACGTTTTTTTTCTATGAAAAATCCCGTTACTGAACTTTTATTTATTTCGATTCAGTTTGTGTTTGTCTTGGTTCAGTTTTGTTGATTATTTCTTAATGTTGATCGACCTTCCGTCTTATCATCAAGGCTAACAACATTCGCGCAGGACTAGGCGATCAATGGAGGGATCGATGAAATTTTCCGGTCGGTGCTCCAGGTCTTCTTCCTCGATCCTTGACACTGACGTGACGTGTAGTGTGTTTTTCTGTTGGTGTTCTGTGCTTGGTTTTGCGTGAGAGTTTTTTTGTGATCCACTTACCTTTGCATTTTAATAGTTCATGTAAAATTCATTCAAATTAATTATTTCTTTTTAAAATCTTTTTTGCTATTCACTCAATATTTATTTTTGATGTAACTTTAATTAATTTTTACAAAATTTTTCTTATTACTACGTGGTCTCTTTTTTAAATATCTAACTGTATATTTGTAATCTTTTGGGCCTTTGTGGCCAATTTTTAAATTTTTTCATTTAATTAATTTTTCTCACCTTTTAATTTATATATTTTTAATAGTCAAAATTTTTTTATGGTATCTGGAGTGTATCTTGAGTGCATGTTGGTTTAACGACAGACACCCCTACTCCTCCCTTTTTATCCGTTTTTTTTAAGCATCTTCAATGCGAACAACTTTTTAACATTTGATTAATATTTTTTAGTTTTAGGAAATTTTTCAGCACTTTTATTTGTGCCCCTATTTGTCAGCCCATTGAGATTTTCTTAGAATAGGTTCCGGTTGGATTAAGGGGCTGGAATTAAAGGGTAGGGGTGAAGACATCCTGAAACTATTTTACAAAGGCAAATAGACGAAGCTCTAGTTTCCAACTAGTCTCAATAACCAGTTAGAGGCCGATAAATTCCTGCAGGCGGACCCCTGAAGATTAAAAGGTTGCTCCATGAAGCTGCTTCACTGATATCCTCTTGCCTCACAATACAGCACGATAAATCCCCGATTATACCCTGAAACCAGCTTCCAGTCCCTACATTGGAGTAGGGAACTTTTCTTTTTGGTGGGCTACATGTGTAATTGTAAGTGTTGTTGTTTATTTTGTTGTGTGTAATTTTTTTGTTAATATACTCTTCAAGTTTTATCTGTTTTTTTTTAAGAGAGCTTCGAGCTCTCTAAAGCTTCAGGATTCTGCAGGAACCACCGATGCACTACCCGGTGCCCAAGAAAGTTGTCGTTTCATTTATTCTTTTCTTTGTTTGACAAAGTGGCGCCCGAGCACGTTTTCTTTTTAATATTTCATGATAATTAAATCTTTTTAAAAACAAACTATTAATAATTTCAAAACCCAAGTAATAGTTTTGTTAAAAGTTACGTGAGTAATATTATAGACTAGTAATATATAAATTATTTGTCACATCATGGTCGAAAGTTTGAACAATATTACACTATATGTTATTATTAATGTCAGCCATATTGTCTTTTACGTAGACGTGACATTCCGCGCGCATGCGCATGACGTTGTTTTTTTACTTTCGGCCCGGACAGAATGTAGTTGTTTCGTCCCTATCCACCGGGACGAAAGTTCAAACTTTCGGCCATGATGTGACAAAAAATTATTTTCCCGGTATTGATGTGATAGAAATAATAAGTGTGCTCCCAATTCATTTTTGCTTAGAAAATATTAAAAATGGATAAACATTGTCATGTGCATAGGTGTAGAAGTGGTTCGACGTCTGATCGAAAAAATCGGAAAAAGAACGATGTACGCCAAACATCATTATTTAAAGTACCAAAGGTTAAATTTTTGTATTTAAATTTGAATATCTTTATATTTTAACATTAAGCATATAATTTTATTTGTTCAATTATTGATTCAAAAAAGCCCGCCTTTTAAAGGAATAACTTAGCAATCGCAGCGCCTCACTTATTTTTATCAAATTTCTGGGACACATTTTTTTACAGCGATCGTTCTCCTTCTCTCTAACCTCCATGGGCGGGCTAATGTATCAGCATGTACGGATCTTTTGCGGTTGTTTTAGTTAAATGTCCTTGTAGTATAAGAAAACAACTAAATATATAAACCACAAACATGAATCACTTTATTAATTAAGAGAACGAACAGAACTAAGTTAAAACGGTTGAGCACTGTGAGAATTCAACATGGAAGGTAAAATCGATGAACTACTGTGTGCCACTACTTAATGCAGTTGATGACTCTGATTGGCGCGAAACTACTCTCTGTTTAAATCGATAGGATCATAGATATATGCGCGAACCTAGATATAAAATAAAGTTGAGTTCAATGGTTCAAACCATAGATAAGTTGGAACACTCCCAAGGTTAGTATATATTAGAGGTTGCCTCAATAATTCTAACCAATAAGAGCAGTGCGCGGGCTGACGTCACCAGGTATGCCCTTTTAAATAAGTTACGCTTATCGCATGTTGTGTAGCGCAGAACAATTGTAATAAAAAGGATTATTTAAATAATTTGATGAAAACCCATGTACTTAATTTTGTTTTTATGCCTAGTACCTACACATTTATCAGAGATATATGTGATTAACCTTATATCTTTATTATTGACTTTCTACAGTAGTGAGTCAATCTAGAAGTGTCTTAAAGTAAAAATCAGTGGTATCCAATAGTATGAGCTAAAACTATTGTTGTATAAAAATAGGTTTACATAGACAATAAAATAAGAAAATTTGCTCTTTAATGCCCACATTCTCTATATAATTGTTTCAACATTTTTGTCCTTTGTGAAGTGATTTTTTTATATTTTATCCGCAATGTAAAGAAAGAAATACACAAATTGCAGAGATATAAGAATAAAATTGTTTATTTATTTAATAAATAGTATACGGACAATACATAAAACAATAACAAATTCACGAAAAATTCTTAATGTTTAATATAAAAATAATTAGGTATTAACGGTTTTCCTACAGTGTTTCTGGAAATGCTTAATGTTTTCAAACATCTACCATCATGATGCTCTATGCTTCTTTCGTATCGGTGAACTTACGTCCAGCTGTGACTAAGTTGGTGCTAGTATTCGCCAATTCATGTACTAATTAGGTTATAGTTTTTCGATACTTTTTGGTTGTTTTTCTATCTAAACTAGTTTCAGCCGGTCGTTTTACACCATGGGAACGTTTATATTTAATCCTAATAAATATACCCTGTCGCACGAAAGCTTCAATTAATTCAGACGCTATTTCAAGCTGATTTTCCAACAATTTTCTTGAAATATAATTGGCAGTCCTCTTAATAATACATGCACCCCTCGTCAAAGTTTGTTTATGGTATTTTAAAAAATATTTCTCCATTACAAGTACCTACATTGCTTAACCAAGAGGCTAAAGGTTCAATTAGCCCCCCAAAAGACAAACTTTGAACCCATGTTGGTAATGAGTAAGAATGTATTTCCTTGTACTTGTTGTGTGTGTAGTCACCAAGATTTGTGCATAAATTTGCGAGCAAGAAATCCAGCAACATATTCTATTCCATCTTTTTCTGCCCATTTTTTGTTGGTTTCTGAACTGGTTGAACTCGATGAAGACACACTACATCTTTCTACATCAGTCTTTTCATACGGTTCTAAGGGCGGTGGTGGTAATTTTGGTTTGTGAACTCTTTTTAAAGCATCTTTTAATACGTAGTCTTCGTTAAAGTCTTCTTCAGTATCTATATTTCTATGCCTTTGAACAACTCCAGGATTTTTGCCTAGTAAAATCACTCGTATTCGGTAAATAGCATTTAATGCTGCAGGATGATCATGCAAGCCTCCACGAACCCGTATCTGAAACCTGCAAGATAAAGTACAATAATAAATTCAAAGGTAGAAAAATATTTACCTGTGAAAAAAAATTTTTCTAAGCAATCCTGATTAAGGCGATGAGTTAAGATGTATTCAATTCCATATTTTTCTTTTAATTCCGTGTATAAATTTTGCAGAGATTCACATGAAATGAGAACTCCTTTCTGCAAAAACTGCAAGTGACGTCTTAGTACGGCCGGACAGGTCGCGACAGCGCATATCATGCATTAGCTTCTTTATATCCATCAGAATTTGAGTTTGATTTTCCAATTGTTTGCCATATGGCAGTTTTGTTGGTACTTTAGCTGTTGGAGTGTAGCTATTAAATAAATCGAACCATTTATTTATAAGGTCTATGAACATTCCAAGATTGCGTGGTTCATTTTTGTCTTTTCAAATATCGTAACAATGCAGTACTTGTGGTGTTGGATAGTAACTGCGATGCTAATGCAACATTTTGTCGTTGTGATTTCACACAGTTAATATGGAGCGGAGTTAATTTATGGTAAGATGAAACTTCAGAGTCTCTGTCCTCTATAAGTTGCCTTAAAGGTTCCTTTATTATCACTTGCCCGTCTGGTAAACAAAATCCCTTAGCTAGGAGCCAATTTCTTATCAACTTTAAGAGATGAGGAACATCAGCAAAAAAATAAATATTGTGGGCAGTTACAGGATGTGGATAGAATGTTTTATTTACATCAATTCCCAGAGCTCCCCATACTCCGACATTAGATCCTCCACAATCCGAGCCACAGGCAACAACAGAATATTTGATACATTGTAATTCTTCAAAAATTAAATCTAACAATTGTTTTGTAATGTTAGTGTCAAAGCCAATAAATATCGACTGTTTCCATTTGTCAAATAATCCACGGGCCATAATGACTTGCATATAGTTATAAAGACCTACAATGTCATCATCCTTTTGGTCATATTCGTACAAGGCAGCAACTTTAATTTCATCATATACAAGCACAGTAATTCGTTGTACTGTTTTGGTGCTTCCTGCAACTTACATTATCTTAAGAACATCTTTTAAAATACCATTTTTTAAATTTATGTTCGATGCCCATCTTTGAAGAGAGGAAATACCAGGTAATGGGTATTTTAGGGTCTGTCTCTAATATATATACGCTCGTTTACTGAAATATCTTAGTGTAAAAGCTCTACTTATTTCTTCACTGGTCCACCATGCTTTAGATTTCCTTTCCATGACCACATCAATTTGATTTTTTGTTAAAAAAGTTCCAAGAATTTTAGTAACTTTTTTATTTACATATCCTTGATTATCCAACAATTTTTGCAATTCCCAATTCCGGTTTTGCACACACTCCCAAAATTTTTGAGTTTCTTCTTGTTTTTTCTTTAACTGTTCATACTTTTCTAGCAGTTCAGCGTATTTCTTTCCTTCATCAATATGTAATTCTTCTGAACATGTCATTACAATTGCTATATTACTATTATTCTCTGATGTAGAGGGATCAAATACTGGGAGATGTACTGAACTAGAAAGAACTGTTTCAGCTATTTCTCTATGATACTTTTTCTTCATTAGTTGTTCCCTACTACTACTCTCTTGAAGTGCTGAAGATTCTGGCTTCAAAAATAAAGATGGGATTGTTAAAATAATGAAAATATTAACTATGTATGTATGTATAAATTAATGCATGTAGTAACATTTATTTATATAATGTTAATATATATATACCACATGTACAAACAATTCACTATGTACTTCAATGTAAAAATTGAAGTAAAAATAGCAGACTATTTGAGGCAAAGTGGAAAATGGAAAAGATTGCAGCATTGCCTACAATTGATTCTATTTGATTCAAAGTGCAGACTTCAAGCTACTTATCAATTCTATAATTATTGTGACAAGGTTGAAATGATTTTTTAGAACTTTTAATAATTTATTCCTGTAGTTACCTGTAGCCTTCAATAATTTTGGTTTAATTTGTAAGAGTCGAGCTTTTAAAGAATCTTCATAATCGTCTTCCGTAAAATGCCTATCACAAATTCTTTTGTTTTTAGGATCCCATTTATCTTGTCGATAGCATTTATGAACCCATTCTTTTCTGATTTTTGGATCCTTTGGAAACCGAAAAAAGGACGGCTTTTCTCCGGTCTCTTTCGCCTTTTTTGAGTTATTCTTACAAACAGCTACGCTACAAATCATTCCCCCCGGCATCTACAATTAATAACAAATTTAAATGTATTTGTACAAATTGATCATAAAAGCTTTTATTCCATTACCTTCTCAGTAATAACAAGAACGAATATTTTAAAACGCCGCACAGTAATAAATATAGATAGTCCAATTCACAAGCAATGCTATTTTATTAAAACAACAAATAAATCGTCTTTAGTCGCCAAAAATAACACGCTTCAAACTAAAAAAACTAAAAAGACTGCTACAAACAACGCACAAGTAACAACAAGTAATGGCACAAGTACTTTGCAAAATTTTTTGGGCATACCCGATGACGCGTCAATCCCCTCTTGCCTCTCTCCCCGCAAGGATTATGAGGCAACCTCTATCTATACCAACCTTGGAACACTCCTCCACAGTAGGCGACGCTAAAAATAACAGGCTCTGTAGCATTTGCGCAGGCGCGAAATACTCATGTCTATGGGTTATCGTTTGGCGCCCTAACCTTTTTTTAACTGCCAATTCGTATTCCCTGTACTGATTTTTAATGCGAAAATCATTTCATTTGCGATTATATTTATATTATCTTACTGCTTTGTTTAAGTTGTGAATTTAATCTGTTTTTTTTAAAACAATTATTTAAATTTATACATATTGTGACGTGTTCGGTCACGGAAAACACAATTAACAAAACAAAAATAACGAATTTATTTAAATACTAAAGTTAATTTGACTACACTACAGTTATGAACAAGTGCGCACAATTTATTTCACTAAAAGTCTCTTTCAATCGCCGTTACCCTAGCCACTCGCTATCGCTCTCTATGAATTCTATCGCCACTATGGTTCGCCTGTATCGCCTATCGATCGCTTCGCTTCCAAACATCAGCTGTTCACTGTCAACTAACTCGGTGTGTGCCGCGTCCGCCTTTTATAGTCTTTTCAGCCTTTTTCTAGGGAATTCTTCTGCCGTCTAGTAATCTAATTGTTTTCCCATTGATCGTTGCTGGTGTTTTCTAGATGTTTCAGGAAAGCCGGGAATATTCTTTATGTATTCAGGGAAGATGTTCGTTAATTATGCTCACACCAACTTAATTGGCAAGTACTCGTAACACTGCCCCCTTCTTAGAATTGATCGTCCCGATCAATGTCTTGACCTTTGTAGGGCGCCAAGCGGTCCAAGTGTACAACTTTCATCTTGGCCTTTGGTCCTCTCTGAATACGGTAGACCACATCATTCAGCCTTCTGACCACAGTGTAAGGTCCTTCCCAGGCTCGCTGTAGCTTCGGTGAGCGGCCTTTTCGACGGACAGGATTGTAAAGCCACACCTGGTCCCCTTCTCTGAATCCTGTGCTGTTGGCTCTCCGGTCGTACCTGGTCTTCATGCGGTCACTCCCTACTTTGATTTTGTTACGAACGGCTCTGTGGATGGTATCGAGTCGTTCCTCTAGCTGCTGTGCGTAGTCGGTAGCCGAAGGTCGCCGATCTTCTGGGTGTTTTTTTTTTTAAAGCATGTTGAAATTCGTTTTAAACGAACTCAATTCGAAATTCAAAACCATTAAGTTTACAAAGGAAATAGAAAATAAAGAACAAGTAGCATTTCTAGACGTTTTAGTCATTAGAAATAACAATAAGTTAGAAGTAGACATCTTCAGAAAGGAAACTAACACAAACCGGTTTATTACATCTGACTCCAATCATTGTTTCCTACATAAATTATCTTCTCTAAATTTCCTTATCAATAGACTGATTAACTTCCCTTTAAATAAAGATAGATTCAACAAAGAATTATCCTTAATTAAAAATATAGCGATTTTCAACGGTTTCCCTTCTGAAATTGTTAATAAAATATTAAGAAAACTACAATTTAAGGCCTATATTAATAATTTTGCAACTCTTTCCAGTTCATCGCAAATTAAAACTAAATTTTTCACATTACCTTTTCACCCCATAGCCTCAGGATTAGACAAAATTTTTAAAGAATTTAATTTCACTAGGATTTTCAAACCAAACAATAGCCTCAAAAGCCTTTTAGGAAATACCAAAGATAAATCATAAAATAATAACAAGTCCGGAATCTACGAAATTAATTGTGAAGGTTGTAAACTTAAATATGTTGGACAAACAAGACGGGCCATTTCTACAAGATACAAAGAACACATCGCTCACTTTAGATTAAATCGGATTGATAAGTCAAGTGTTGCCCAGCATATTTCTGACACAAACCACCCTATAGGCCTTAAAATGTTTAAAGTTAATTAAAGAAGTCTCTTGTAAATCAGAACTTCACGCCTGGGAAAGTTTATATATTCAAAAGAATAAGGATAATCTTATGAATTCAGATTCTGGTCCAATTCCTAATTCCGTCTTGTTTCAACTATTACAATAGGCTTAATTGATTATAATAGTTTAAGCTTTTCACCTTCCTTTCCCTACAGTTTTCGTTTTGATGAAGCATGCGTAGGTAGAATTAACCCATCAGGTCTTTCTAACTGCGGTTATTGAACCACTCGGTCACTGTTTCTTCCTTTTTCCCTAGATTGGGTACATATGTAGTTGTGAAGCATGCGTTTTTACAGAAAACTGGCCCATAAAGGCCTTATTAATTGTATTAACGGTTATTGAACACACACATTTCCTCCAAATCAATTTCCTTTACTTGTTTGTCGAAGCATACATTTGTAGAGCCGTTTCCTTGAAAAACATTTTACAAATGGCATTGAACGTATTCAAGTTTTCCTCCCAACCCTCTTTCTATTACCCACTATTTCTTCTTTCGGTCTTCAACCCTCTATACTTTGATAGATTACATTAGGTTAAATTAATATAGGTTAAGCTTTTTTACCTTCCTAACCCCTACAATATTAGATTGATTAAGATACGTAGTTAAAATTGGCTCATTAGGCCTTCATGACTACAGGTATTGTACACACTCGTTTATTGAATTTCCTTTTTCCTAGATTAGGTATGTTGTTGTGAAGCATGCGTTTTTACTTTAAATTGGCCTATTAAGGCCTTATAAAATTGTACTTACGGAAATTGAACATACACATTCCCAAATCTAATCCCTATCTTGTTTGTCGCCTAACCCTCTTTCTATTTCCCACTCTTTCTTTCTTTCTCGGGTCTTCAACCCCCGCCTCTATAAATAGGCCGAATTTTATATTCTAGAACCAGTCTCGCGTTGATAATGCCCACGTTTGAAGTGGGCGAAACACGTGTCCGCGTTTTAAATTAATTAGTGGTAATTTGGGGTGAGTCCTATTTTAGTTGTTTATTTATTTACCACAGTCTCCTTTTTCTACTTTGATTTAAACCAAAATGCTTTTAGATGTTTCAAATATGTTTATTAACACACTCTACATATGTTTCGACTTGTGAAGTCTTTTTCAAGAGTAATAGATATTTACTAAATTTAAATTGTACCTTAATGCTATTTATAGTTAGGTATTTCAAGTATAATAAGATGTACAGGTAGATGAGAGGCAGTTGTACAGAGTTATTTAGGGAAAAACCCTTGTCGGTTTTAATTCTTCAGAAATTGGTCGATCACCGGTGTATCTTTGAACTCGGATTTGTCATTTGTTATGTTGTAATTATTTCTAAAGGCTTTTTTAATTTCAAACTGCTCTAAAATATTGAGACGTTGACCTTTGTTTTCTATATGTAATATGTTTAAATTATCTCTGTCAATTTTAGGGCCATTTTCTAAGCAATGTAGGCTTATGCCTGTAGATATCTTTCTATTTTTTATGTCTTTTTCATGTTCTTTTAAACGTATGTTGAAATTACGACCAGTTTGCCCAATGTAAAAAGAATTACACTCCTTACAGTTCAGCTTATAAACACCACTTTTTTGTAATTTATCGGTTTTTGTTTGTTGTTTGTTAAAATGCTTTTTAAATTAGTTTTATTGATCGAAATTGTTTTTATTCCTGATTTTTTTAATACTGTACTAATTTTGTTGTTATTATTACTACTAGTATAATTAATTAGTTTGAATTGTTTGTCTTCTTGTTTACAGGTATAAAAATTGCTCAAAATTAGTTTTTACTTTTTGTTTCTAATCAATTCATCAATTAATTTAGTTTTATATAAGATGGTTAGAACAAAATCATCATGGAATAAAATACTCTGAAGGATTAATTCCATTCGGAGATGTGTACTCTCTGTGTTGGAGAAGGTTGTTATTAATCAAAAGGTCGATTTAATTTTTGTCAAAGGCAAGGAAAAGAAAGATTATCTTGATCGTATTGTAACGAATTTTCTAGTCAGAGTATTTATTTAAACAATTATTTATTTAACACTATTTATAACACTTAAACACTAACTTAGAACTACCATTTATATCACAACAACTCACTTATTTATATTACAATTTATTTATATCACTTTGTCTATTATCGGTTTTAATTCGCGCACTGATGCTTTCTTCCAACTAACTGTCCCTCGGTCCAAAGATGATCACTATATATACACCTTTCGAACTTTCTAGACGGGAACTCGAAGAAATCCTGAGTATTCCCGAATAATGAGTAATAATTAGAAAGTCCTCGATTATTCCAGAATTAGACTTGTTACTTGTCGCCGGAGAATGATTTACATTTTGTAAGTTGATAACACGAAAAGTACCGTGTGCGGTGTTTACATGTTAGCGATAACAAGTACATGCCACAAATTGTTATCGCACACACGTACTGTGTCACTGGTCGCTACACTACCCCCTCCTTAAGGGTGATTCGTCCCGAATCACATTCTGTTGTTCCTTCAGAGGATCATGCCGGTACTTGCAGGTGGATACGCTTCGGCATCCGGTTGTCAGGTGGAAATGGCAGTCAACGGTCTTCAATGGCGACGGTCCTCGTCGTGGATTTCCGGCGCACACCAAGATTTCTATACCAGTGTATCGGAACAAAACCTCCAGCATGTTTCTGACCACCCTCCAATCCAGCCCATCGAGTCCACATCCGATCCTCGGTATTGCTAGCTTCAGGATGTTAGCGTGCAGCAATTGCTCTCTTAGTTCTATAAAGGAGTCCCATAAGGAGTGGTAGGTAGGCTTCTCCGACGACTTGCTTTTGGTGACTAGGTAGAAGATGGATTGGGTCCCATCGAGTAACTGCAATACTTTTCTTCCGTCTTTGATCTGGTCGAGTAACATCGGTAGTCGCCCAAACCTCTTCCGAAAGACCGTGACAATCCCACGGCTCATGTCCAAATCCCTTGCCACGCAATGGGCCAGCGAGTATTCCTTCGGGACGGCGAATAAGTCCTGCTGAACCTCGGTGGTGACCCCAAATCGGGCCTTACGGTGTAAGCTCTGTTCAGCCATAAATTCTTCGTACTGGGGCTCTGGCGATAGAGTCTGCACAACTCTAACTCGAGCTTCTTCGTGGTTGTCCCCAGCATATGGAGCCAGTCGATTGAAGTGGACTACGCTAGGTTTTCCATTGGGAGTACGTCTAATTCGGTAGATTACGTCATTGATTCGTTTGATAACTTTGTACGGGCCTTCCCAATCTTGTTGCAGCTTCGGCGAAAGACCCCTTTGACGCTTCGGATTATAAAGCCACACCAAATCTTCTTCATGGAATCCTCCATCAGTGGCCTTAATGTCATATGCGTCCTTCATCCGGTCACTGGCTATCTGCATATGGGAACGTATCTCGTCATGGATGTCGTCCAATCGTCTTCGGAGTTCACTGACGTAATCTTCTCCAGCCTCGTCTTCGCCAGGTTTGCATCCGAATTTTAAGTCGCATGGTAGTCGCAACTCTCGACCGAACAGTACCCTTGCTGGTGTTTGTCCAGTGGTTTCATGTATGGAAGATCGGTATGCCAAAAGGAACAATGGCAGATAACGATCCCAGTCTCGCTGATGTTTGGAGACCATTTTAGACAGGTACTTGTTGATGGTCCTGTTCATTCGTTCTACCATGCCGTCTGATTGAGGATGTTGGGCTGTAGTTCGAGATTTATGAATGCCCAATATCTTACAAATATCTTGGAATATGGCTGACTTGAAATTTCGTCCTTGGTCGGAATGCAGCTCCAGTGGTACTCCGAATCGGCTAATCAACTCTTTCACGAGCGTTTCCGCCACTGTGGTTGCCGTCTAGTTTGGAAGAGCGTACGCTTCAACCCATTTCGTAAAGTAGTCCATTGCCACTACGATGTACTTATTCCCATCTTCAGATTCTGGGAATGGTCCGGCAACGTCTATGGCAATTCTCTCGAATGGGCTGCCAACGTTATACTGCCGCATCGGAGCACGCTGTCGCTTCTGGGGTCCCTTACTGGCGGCGCACCTCGTGCACTTTCTGCACCAATCTTCCACGTCCTTCTTGCAGTTGACCCAGTAAAATCGTTCTCGTACTTTGCCAAGGGTCTTCTTTACACCAAAATGTCCTACTGAAGGGTCGTCATGGAGGCACTGCAGGACTTCCTTTACCAAGCTTCTCGGTATCACTAGCTGACGTCTGCTTTCGGTGCCATCTTGGTTCTCAACGACGCGCTTCAGGAGACCATCTTCTTCATCAATGGAATCCCATTGAGCCCACAACGATTTCGCTTCTGTTGACTTGGCAGCCACTTCCTGCGAGGTTGGTCTTCTGCCTTCTTTCTTCCAGTCCAGGAACATTTTTAGGAGCACGTCGGAATGTTGTTCTGCCTTAATGTTGTCGGGCTGCCACTGCTCGTCCAGGATAGTTATCCTCCTGACCTCTTCGTGTTCCTCGACGCGTTGACAGTGTTTGCAATTATCCAGGCAAGGTCTTCTGGATAAGGCGTCGGCGTTTTTATGGCTACTTCCCGCTCGGTGTTCTATGTCACAGTCGTACTCTTCTCTCTTGGCCAGTGGTAGCCTCCTGGGTCGCTGGCCGACGGGTTGGGCCTCGCCAGTATTTATTTTGTGCAGGACGGTGTCGGTTCGTCCCTTCTTGCCACCTTCTACTTCAAAGACGTCTTGGTATTCTTTTAGTAATCCTTCTATCTGGCGTCGTTGGTGAGGATTACATTTGCCTCCTGCTTCCTGGCGCAATTTCGTCAAGGCTTCTGGTAGGCGTTGTGCGTCTTCCGTTCTTGTTTGTAGCTTTCTGACTTGAGAAGCAAATCTCTTGCTCTTACAGCTGCTTCTCACGTGGCCTAAGTTCCCACAGCTCCAGCACCTGACTTGTCTGGGCTTCCTTTCTATTTTAGTCGTTACGCGACGGATCATCTCTTCCAGTCTATCCAGTCTATCGTCCCGACCGGCTGACTCTTCTTTTAATTCTCGCACTCGACATTGTCGTTGCGACGCCTGTTTGACGACGTCGTATTCGAGTGCACGGGCCAACGTGTCTACCAATGTCCACGGCCGGTCCAATCGGAGTCGCTGTTGTATTTCGTCGTCCTTTAGTCCGTCAATAAACGCGTTGACGGCTAATCTTTCCAGAGTATCATCGGCCGTACCCGGATAGGCGAGTCGGACCAACCGTGCGATATCCGCCTCGTATTCCTGAAGACTTTCTGCTGTCTTCTGTCGTCGGTTCTTTAACTGTACGTGGTACACAGCCGTCAGATGTGCTTGGCCGTATCGCATCTCTAATCTTTTTGCTAGCCGATGGTAGTCTAGTAATTCTTCCGGTGGCAACGTGTTCAAAATTTCGCCAGCACCATCACGCAAAGCAAGGGCAAGTGAGGAAGCTTTTTCTTCTAGCGTCCATTTGTAAGCTTTTGCAGCCACCTCGAATTGCGTCAAAAACGTGGTCCATGATGTTTTTCCGTCAAACGTTGGTAGCTTTATGTGCACTTTGGAGAAGATGACCTGTTCTTCTTTCACGCCGGGGATTTCTTTGCCGTCAGCCACGCTATGTCTCTTTTCCGTAAGTTGGGTACTGGTCTCTCGTTTTTCCGGATTCAAAGCCATTTCTTCCAGTTGGGCCAATCTTTCGTCGAAAGTTCCCAGCGTTTTGTTTATTTCTTCCCTTTTTTCTTCTTCGAATTTTTTCAGTTTTTCTTCCAATTTTCCTTCGAATTTTTCTAATTTTTCTTCCAGATTTTCCTTTAATTCTTCAAGATTCTTTGAATTATCATTGAATTTTTTTTCCAGTTTTTCTTCCAGCTTCTTTGAATTTCTATTTAGTTTCTTTTCCAGTTCATCCTCGAATTCATATGTGCTGGGATCGAAGCCTTCTTGCATTAAAGCCTCCTCGAGCCGCTTATGTAGGATGTTCTTCGTACCAGACGTATCTTCGTCTCGCTCTTCGAGTTCGCTTTTCAATTCGGCGACTTTTAACTCGAACAATTTTTTCGTCATTTTTATTTATTTTGTATTCTTATTACACTAGAAAATTCTCTGGAGGTTGATTCGCAGACCCCACACCTGACACCAATTGTAACGAATTTTCTAGTCAGAGTATTTATTTAAACAATTATTTATTTAACACTATTTATAACACTTAAACACTAACTTAGAACTACCATTTATATCACAACAATTCACTTATTTATATTACAATTTATTTATATCACTTTGTCTATTATCGGTTTTAATTCGCGCACTGATGGTTTCTTCCAACTAACTGTCCCTCGGTCCAAAGGTGATCACTATATATACACCTTTCGAACTTTCTTGACGGGAACTCGAAGAAATCCTGAGTATTCCCGAATAATGAGTAATAATTAGAAAGTCCTCGATTATTCCAGAATTAAACTTGTTACTTGTCGCCGGAGAATGATTTACATCTTGTAAGTTGATAACACGAAAAGTACCGTGTGCGGTGTTTACATGTTAGCGATAACAAGTACATGCCACAAATTGTTATCGCACACACGTACTGTGTCACTGGTCGCTAAAGTATGTTGAAATCTGAATCTAACTTAAAAATTATTGATTTAAGTTATAATAATTATTTTCCGAAGTTTGAAAAATTGAAAGCGTCTTGCTTACATCATTTTAAATCGCCTCATATGTGTAGTTTTACAAACTGTACAGTATTATACAATTGGCTTATGAGTTTGTTACCCATATCATAAAAAAAAAACAAAAATTGTAAAAAGTGTTGTAAATAAATAAAACAATAATGTACAAATAAATTTTTTTATTTCTACCAACATTAATAAATTACATTACATTAGATAAGAGGGAGAAAATAATAATACAAAAAAGAAAAGAAAAACAAATCACTGGTTTCATTTTATATTGTAATGCCCCCAAGCATAAGTTGTGATTCCATCCTATTGTATAAATCTTTTATCATCTAAGTAGCTCAATGATATCTTACTTATATTTTGTGTATAAATATTATGTATTTGCGATCTAAATATTAACATGTTACTATAAAATACCTTTTTCTTATACAAACAATCTCTATAATTATCTAAACTTAATTTATCTACAGCTATTTTCTTTATACCTTTTGCTTTCTTTACAAGCTTGTTGTCTATTACATCTATGGAATACATTTTTGATCTTAAACCTATAAACTCTCTCATAATCTTACCATTTAAATTCTTTCCACACCTCCTTTGCATGTTCATAGTCATCATCAGAGCATTCCGTATTTGTTAAACTATTATGAAAACTGATCTGAGATGGTAAACATGTGTCCTCTAATTTATCCCATGAATCTAAATATTCATAGGGCAGTACACCTTTTCTAATAACCAGTTCAAACTGATCACGTATTGGAAAAATAGATCTTACATTTTCGAAGTCTGAAGATGATAAATTTTGAGCTAGCTTTTCTATGCTTGACGGCATAAATCTAAAAGAATATAGGAAACGCAATTCTACGGTTTCATGTTCATTCACATGAATATACTTAGAGAGTGAAACGTATAATTCTTTATTTAACGGAACCAAGTTAATTTTTCCTTCTACCGCATCAAGTGCTTTTACAATTAAGTGACAATCATAACCGGAAAAATTATGAAACAAGATTGGAAAAAAAATTGGTACACGATATAACAAATTGCATTTATTATGAGCCGGTCCGCGGTATTTACCCGTAAAGTGACAATGGTCAGCAACCTTATCGTTTTCTAGATTCTTTTGACATATGAAACATTTAACAGAAGTAAGGTGGATCTCTCTCTCTCTACACGTGTTAATGGATTCATAGCCTTTAGATTTTTAAATATGTTGTTATAAATTTCTATGACATCATTAGTTAGAGATATTACAAAACTTTTAGGAGAATCAGATCCTTTATAAACACGTAATCTGTTTAAACTGTTATCATAGGTACTACATATATAATATGAGAATGCGCATGGTATATGTTGTTGAGTATCTGTGGTTGAAGATGTAAAAGGTTGAGGTAAACAAGTGGATATGTCTTGTAATATACATTCAAAGTCAGCGTATATTACGAATGGTACCTGAATACCCCTCTGAAATTGATTAAATTTCAACTGACATTCATCAGGTTTAAGGGGAGATGGCATTAAGTTACCATTTTATTACACTCAGGTTTGTGATGATCAAGTTGTTGTTTTGTATGGAAGTGTATTTAGCAAGAATTACAGATAAATGATTGTTGTTTATGTTTTGTAATTTGACTATTCAATAATCTCGAAATATTTTTTATCCAAACATAATGGCATTTTTCATTTTCTTGTAGAAAAAGTAAATTGATATGTGTTGCTTTCTCTAAGGCAGTGCAATAAAATGGTCCGACAATGTGATCTCCTTCTAAACCAAATACATTTACACTTATACTTTCGTTAATCCTTTCAAAAATTGATATGTCATTCACTTTAAGTGGAAAGTTTAAATTATGAAAATTTATTTTCATATTGTTCTTTAAAATAATAACGTTAGAACTTATATCACAAATATTATAAGAAGATACCCTTTCACTGTTATATTCAACGGGACACATAGCAAAAACAAAAGTTGTCACTATTCTTCACATTAATACATGCCTTTTTTCTTTGTATACTTACAGGTAAGGGAATATAACTTGAACCTTTTAATGGTTTGTATTCATTAATATTAATTTCTAAATAAAGTATCCTAATTAACGTCCATCCACTATCCCTCTCTTGAAATTCATCAGTTTTCGTTAGTATTTGATGCTTCATTTCGTTAAAAATTTGTTTCAAATCACTTTCGTTAACCGCTATACACATTTTTGTTTGAAACGACTTAACAGACATTGTTACCTGTTCTTCAACAATTTTAGTGTATAAACCATATAATTCCATGTTAAATTTAAATGCTTTATGATTAACGAGTTGTCTTCTTAGTTCAGAAATGGCTATCATCTCAACTTCGTTTAAAAACTGCAAGGGAATTAAACATTCCTCATTTTTTGTTCTCGAACATGAGAGTTACAATGCGTCGTTTGAAACTACTTCTTACAACCTTTAAAAGAAAGAATAATTAACAGAAATATAATATTATTTAAGTTATAATGATACTACGTCACACTATCTTAATAATGAAGATGGGGAACCCATGCGTTTAAAGAAACTTCTTCTAAGCATACCTCACATACTTTCGTAAGCCTGTCTTGTTTCTCCAAGGGTTTTTGCTGTTTATGTAAAACCAAGTAGTGTTGGTCAGCACTAGTCGAAGGCGATTTTTGAGAAGAAAATTGCTTTTTCTTACAATGGTATTCTGCATGATGCGTTAAACGATTGTGTTTCATTAACTTTCCAAGTTTTGGAAACGTTAGCCCACAAATTTCACACAGAGACATTTTTATACTGTGTTCCTCTTTTAACTCTTGCCTGTTGCTTGCTTCACACAAAGAAGTAGAAGAAGAAAGAAAAGTGTATAAAAATGTCACTACTGATGACGTGTGTTGACCTACAATGAAAATATATAAAAGGTATATAAATTACTATTATTTCAAATAAAAAATGAAAAAAGGTTAACTTCAAAACAAAATATAACTAATAAATTCTTACCTATCAGAGAAAATTACCCATCCTCAGCAACATTTTCATCTGAATCATAGTCACTATCCCCTGGTTCGTTTAATCCTAATTTTTTAGCTACCTCTTTATTTATAAAATCAGGTAAATCACTTTTTTGTATCACTCTGCTAAAATCGTTTCTTGAAAGGTTTTCGTTACGAACTATTCCTAAGATAATACTTAGATTATGTAACACAGACGGTGTTAACCTTATTTTACTTCCAAACTGAATACACTTTGGTAAAGAAACAGGAGGTAGATTTGATGATTCGTTTACCATAACAAACAACACTTCTGAGTAAAAACATAATCGTAAACTCGCTGTAAGTCTTTTTATTCAAAAAATTGTTTACGTCATTCAAATCATTTTAAGATCACGAGACAATGTATGTAATTATGCTGATTATTATTTACATTTTTTTGAAAAAAATTATTAAATATCTAAAATAATATTTGCGTATGAACACATTTTACAAGAATGAACACGTTAATATTATATCAATGATAACCTTTGACACGGTTTATATATCTTTAACCTTTGACTTGTATTATCCAAAAATAACATTTATTTATCATAATATAAACACGTGAACAAAAGTTAACATGCAAATGATACATGAATGGTAATAAGATAAAAAATTAAAATGTGAATATGAAAATAATGCGTGAATGCTGATAAAACCATAAAATAATAAATAAATTACTTCTTTTTTCTCAGTATAAAAAGGCAAATATTCAAACAGAAAATCATCAGAACAAGTTATCTTCAACTGGTAAGCATTACTTCTTTATTATTTCTCTAATTGTTTTTTTTTTCCTTTTTTTATATTGTTTTCTTTTCTTGTACTACCTATATAAGATGTATGATTTTTATAATTTTTATATTTTTTATTTGTTAACAGTTTACCGTTTTACATACACACAAAAAATTGAAAAAACTATCAAGACAATGAAGACTAAAAAGACGGCAACGTCAAAAGCATCAATTCAAAAAGCCTCAACAAGTAAGGGAAAAAGTGTTTCTGCATGTGATAAATTCAATTCATTAGGGGCTTATAAATTTCTAAACCTAAATACAATGGATGAAAATAAAGGGTTTCGCATTGTCAAAATGACTCGTTTTGACACTAAATTTGGAACGAGGGTAATGGCTGAGTTCGACGATTTAAGTAGGTTATTCCTACCAGAAAGATATAATGCCTTAGATGAATTTGAATTGTCGAGTGGTAATTATGTAATCGTTAATCATGGTCAAAAAGGAAAGATGTTCGACTTAGAGGTAATCACAGTATCTGATTATAAGGTACAACAACAACAGCAAAAACAACAGCAACAACAACAGCAACAACAAAAACTACAACAGCAACAACAACAACAACTACAAAAGCAACAACAACAAGGGGAAATAAAAAGTGCGGTAAGAAGTATATACCCTCCTGACGATGGTATTATTCTAACCGACAACGATGAGAATGATGACGACAACGCAGAAGACGACGAAAGCAACAGCAACGGTGCGCAGTCGCAAAAAGAAACTTTTGAAGATGCAGGTTATTATACCCAAGGCTTTTTATAATATTTTATTAATGTAAACTTTATTGTAGCTACTACTATTTTGTCTTTTGTTATTATATGTATACGATTTGTTTAATTCTATTCTCAAATAAAACTAGAAAAAATACTTTTGATGGCTTTTTATAATATTTTAATATCCTCCCAAGCACAGGTGGAGATACTATAATCTCTAATGTAAACTTTATCGTAGCTACTGCTATATAAATTTGTTACAATACAAATTAATACCAATAATAGAATTTTTCTTTATTAACGTTATTTTCTCGAAGAGTGTGTGTGAGAGAGAGAGAGAGAGAGATAAGGCTTTAGCCTACCGCCTCCGCCATCATTAAAATCACCAGCAACAACAACAACAACAACCAACAATTACATTCTGTATGAGCGCCATCTTTTCTCAGTAGGCATGGCCGACGCCATTTTATTTTCAATTCGCAGTGCCCTCATTGTTCAGAAAAATCTCCTTAAACCCGCCTCTTTCAAAACAACAACAACCAATCAGAAACAAGCAAACACATTAACCACGACCCCGCCTCAATAGGTATGGCCGACGCCATTTTGTTTTCAATCCGCAATGCCCTCATTGGTCAGATAAATCTCCTTAAACCCGCCTCTTTCAAAACAACAACCAATCAGAAACAAGCAAACACATTAAGCACGCCCCCCGCCTCGGCCGACGCCCTGAATTATTACCATACATGGTCATCCCCCACTCCTATCCCCACTTTGATTTAGAATCCCCACATTTATACTACTTATATAGGCCTTCTCAGTCTTGTTGCAGCTTCGGCGAAAGACCCCTTTGACGCTTCGGACTATAAAGCCACACCAAATCTTCTACATGGAATCCTCCATCAGTGGCCTTAATGTCATATGCGTCCTTCATCCGGTCACTGGCTATCTGCATATGGGAACGTATGTCTTCATGGATGTCGTCTAGTCGTCTTCGGAGTTTACTGATGTAATCTTCTCCAGCCACGTCTTCGCCAGGTTTGCATCTGAACTTTAAGTCGCATGTATAGTCGCAACTCTCGGCCAAAAAGTACCCTTGCTGGTGTTTGTCCAGTAGTTTCATGTACGGAAGATCGGTATGCCAAAAGGAACAATGCCAGATAATGATCCCAGTCTCGCTGATGTTTGGAGACCATTTTGGACAGGTACTTGTTAATGGTCCTGTTCATTCGTTCTACCATGCCGTCTGATTAGGGATGTAGGGCCGTAGTCCGAGTTTTATGAATGCCCAATATCTTACAAATGTCCTGGAATATGGCTGATTCGAAATTCCGTCCTTGGTCGGAATGCAGCTCCAGTGGTACTCCGAATCGGCTGATTAACCCTTTCACGAGCGTTTCCGCCACTGTAGTTGCCGTCTGGTTTGGAAGGGCGTACGCTTCAACCCATTTCGTGAAATAGTCCATTGCCACTACGAGGTACTTATTTCCATCTTCAGATTCTGGGAATGGTCCGGCAACATCTATGGCGATTCTCTCGAATGGGCTGCCGACGTTATACTGCCGCATTGGGGCACGCTGTCGCTTCTGAGGTCCCTTACTGGCGGCGCACGTCGTGCACTTTCTCCACCAATCTTCCACGTCTTTCTTGGAGTTGACCCAGTAAAATCGTTCTCGTACTTTGCCAAGGGTCTTCTTTACACCAAAATGTCCTCCCGAAGGGTCGTCATGGAGGCACTGAAGAACTTCTTTTATCAAGCTTCTCGGTATCACCAGTTGACGTCTGCTTTCTGTGCCATCTTGATTCTCAACGACGCGCTTCATGAAACCATCTTCTTCTTCAATGGAATCCCATTGAGCTCACAACGATTTTACTTCTGTTGACTTGGCAGCCACTTCCTGCCAGGTTGGTCTTCTGCCTTCTTTCTTCCAATCCAGGAACATTTTTAGGAGCACGTCGGAATGTTGTTCTGCCTTAATATTGTCGGGCTGCCACTGCTCGTCTAGGATAGTTATTCTCCTAACCCCTTCATATTCCTCGACGCGTTGACAGTGTTTACAGTTACCTGGGCAAGGTCTTCTGGATAAGGCGTCGGCGTTTTTATGGCTACTTCCCGCCCGGTGTTCTATGTCAAAGTCGTACTCTTGCAGCTTCTCTATCCATCTGGCTACTTGGCCCTCGGGGTTCTTAAAATTCAGCAGCCATTTCAACGCGGCATGGTCGGTTCGTAGCAAAAACTTTCTTCCGTAGAGGTATTTGTAGAAATGCTCCACACTTTTTACTACTGCTGACAATTCGCGTCTGGTTACGCAGTAATTCAGTTCTGCTGAAGTAGCGGATCATTTTTTCTTCACCATTCTGTATTTGTGACAGAACCGCGTGAATTCCAATATTGCTAGCGTCGGTGTCCAGGATAAACTTTCCAGTTGGTAGGGGATAGCTCAACACAGGTGTAGAAGAGAGGGTTTTCTTTAGTTGTTCATGGTACACAGCCGTAAGATGTGCTTGGCCGTATCGCATCTCTAATCTTTTTACTAGCCGATGGTAGTCTAGCCATCAGCACCATCACGCAGAGCAAGGGCAAGTGAAGAAGCTTTTTCTTCGAACGTCCATTTGTAAGCTTTCGCGGCCACTTCGAATTGCGTCAAAAACGTGGTCCATGATGTTTTACCGTCAAACGTAGGTAGCTTCATATGCACTTTTGAGTGACCTGTTCTTCTTTCACGTCGGGGATTTCTTTGCCGTCAACCACGCTATGCCTCTTTTCCATAAGTTGGTGACTGGTCTCTCGTTTTTCCGAATTCAGAACCATTTTATCCAGCTGGGCCAATCTTTCGTCGAAAGTCCCCAGCTTTTTTTTTATTTCTTCTCTTGTTTCTTCTTCGAAGTTTTTCAGTTTTTCTTCCAAATTTCCTTCGAATTTTTCTAATTTCTCTTCTGGGGCTTTTGAATTTTCCTTTAATTCTTCAAGATTCTTTGAATTATCATTGAATTTTTCTCCAGTTTTTCATTTAATTTATCTTCAAGATTCTTTGAATTTTTATTTGATTTTTCTTCCAGATTTTCATTTAATTTTTCTTCCAAATTCCTTGAATTTTCGGTTAATTTTTCTTCCAGATTCTTTGAATTTTCATTAAATTTCTTTTCCAGTTCATCCTCGAATTCATACGTAGGGATCGAAGCCTTCTTGTATTAAAGCCTTCTCGAGCCGCTTCTGTAGGATGTTCTTCGTACCAGACGTATCTTCGACTCGCTCTTCGAGTTCGCTTATTAATTCGGCGACTTTTAACTCGAACAATTTTTTCGGCATTTTTGTTTATTTTGTATTTGTATTAAATTAGAAAATTCTCTGGTGACCGATTCGCAGACCCCACACCTGACACCAATTGTAACGAATTTTCTAGTCAACGTATTTTTTTACTTAATAATTTATTTAACACTATTTATATAACACTAAACACTAACTTAAAACTACTATTTATATTAGAACAATTCACTTATTTCGCGCACTGATGCTTTATCACAACTCTACTGTGTCTCGGTCCAAAGATGATCACTTTATATACACATTTGAAACTTTCTAGATGATTCGAAAAGGAAATCCTGATGGTTCTCGAATGATGAATAATAATTAGAAAGTCCTCGATGATTCCAGAATTGAACTTGTTACTTGTCGCTGGTGAATGATTTACATCTTGTAAGTTGATAACAACAATAGTACCGTGTGCGGTGTCTACGCCGTAAGCATGTTAGCGATAAGAAGTACATGCAGACAAGTTGTTATCGCACACTCGTACAGTCCCTGGTCGCTACAGTATTTTTAATTTGAAGGCTAGTTCTTCATTCATGCCCGTACGGTTTATACTATTTCCTATTGCTAAACATAAAAATGCAAAATGATAGTATATAAATAGATACATATTATGTATAAAAAAAGCATCGACTTGACCGATTAGCAGGTTCATGACCGAGAATTTTATTATTAAACTTTTATTTTGTACAATCATTTATACATTGGATATGGCTACTTATTATACTTTATACTTCCATGATTTAATCATCGCTATCCTCATAACTGCTGCTGCAGTAATCGCTCCCGACTCCTTCGTCATCTCCAGTCAGTTCACCTATTATTTGCAAAATGCCATAATTTTCGACGTTGAATACTTCTAAATCTTCTTAACTCTCGAAATGCCTTCTGCATATATTTTTCGTATAGTAATCACCATTGCAGTCATAGAACTTCGTTCTTACAATAGTCCAATGATGCAATAATGTATTTACTTTCGTGCGTATTTTGTAACAAATGAGAAATATTGTTATGTAAGTTACAAAATCACGTAATTTTCTCTTAACACTTTTTATTTAAATTAACTCCAACACAACAACGATTCAATAACTATTTCGGTAATATGAACAACTCTATAACTATTTCGCTCGTCAATCGCTTTATCTTACCTTCTCGCTTATAACTGTCGCTCTCTTCTATCAAATACAGTCAAACTCTCCAACGCTGTTCCTTATATAGTATTATGGACGTTTCTAGGCAACTCTCGAAACGTCCAGCAACTCTCGGACTTTCTGGAACGCGTTATAGATTACTTCCACACAATTTTCGCAGTCGGCGCTTGTCAACGTCAAAATGACACATCTGTCACACTGCCCCCCTTCTAGCGCTGATAGTCCCGACAGTTTCTTCCACTGTGTATGGAACTAACCGGTCGAGGTGTATAACTTTCATCTTTAATTTGGGGCCTCGTTGTATCCTGTAGACGACATCGTTTATACGGGTAATTACTTTGTACGGGCCCTCCCAATTCCGTTGTAATTTAAGGCACCTTCCTTTCTTGCGAACTGGCTTATAGAGCCATACACGGTCGCCCTCCCTGAATACAGTGGAATTCGCTCGCTGATCGTAGCGGGCCTTCATCCGGTCACTTTCGAATTTTATTCTTGTTCTGACGGCTTTATGGATGGTGTTAAGCCGCTCGCGTAGTTTAGACACATAATCGTCCGTGGACAGCGAAGAATCTTCAGGTCGACCAAACATCAGATCAGCAGGTAGTCTCAGTTCTTTCCCGAATAGTACGCAAGAAGGTGTCTGTCCGGTGGTCTCGTGTATGGATGTCCTATAGGCCAGAAGGAATAAGGGAATGTGGCGATCCCAGTCGGTCTGATGATCGTTCACGAACATCCTCAGGTTGTTTTCTATAGTCGCATTAAATCGCTCTACCATGCCATCAGACCGAGGATGCAGCGGAGTCGTTCTAGTTTTCCTTATTCCCATCAATTCACATACTCGTTGGAATATTTCTGATTCAAAATTTCGGCCTTGGTCAGTGTGAATCTCCATTGGAACTCCATATCGGCTGATCCAGTTAGTTATTATTGCCTCCGCCACGGTGGTTGCATCCTGATTGGAGATTGCATAGGCTTCCGGCCACTTGCTGAAGTAATCCATCACAACGAGGACGTAGCGGTTGCCATCTTCAGTTCGAGGAAAGGGACCAGCGATATCCATGGCTATTCTTTCGAATGGCGCTCCGACGTTATACTGGTGCATTTTTCCTCGTGTTCTGGTTCTCGGACCTTTGTTGGAAGCATATACTTCGCATTTTCTACACCAGTCTTCCACATCCAATCTAGCGTTCACCCAGTAATACCGTTCACGTATTTTCTCTAATGTCTTTTTCACTCCAAAATGTCCACCTCCAGTCCCAGCATGCAGCTCTTTTATTACTTCTTTTGTCTTCTTCTTGGGCAACACAACTTGTAGGCGCTTTTTGGTCCCGTCTGGACTTTCCCAGATTCTTTTAAGGACTCCATTCTCGAGTTTTAGTGAATCCCATTGGGCCCTATAACATTTCGTAGTTGTACTAAGGGGGCTTACTTCCGCCCATTTTGGTCGAGATTCTCCTGTCTCTTTCCATTTCATGATAGGCCTAGGTCATCATCGGTTCGCTGTTCCTCAATCAGCACTGCGTCTTCCCAATTCTCTTGTCTGTCTACGGTGGTATGTAGGCATAGAACTTGTTCTATCTCTTCTTTTCGTTCCACCGAAGAACAATGCTTGCTATTCCGTGGGCATAATCGTCTTGACAGGGCTTCAGCATTACCATGGTGTTTTCCTGTCCGATGTTCAATTTTGACATTATATTCCGGTTTGCTTCTTTCGGCGGTTGGCGTCTGTATTCTTCCAGATGGACATCCGCAGCTCAGGTGCCCCGTACGTCTGCACTTCCAGCAAGTAATTGCTCGTTTCCTTTTGTTACAATCGCGTGAAATATGCCCATATTTGTCGCAAGTCCAACATTTGAAATTGTATTCTTGTTTGCTTCCTTAGGCAGCTGACGTCTGTCTTCTTCCAGACGGACAGCCGCTGCTCAAGTGTCCCGTACGACCGCAATTCTAACATGTAATTTCTCGTATTCGTTTGGCACAATCGCGTGAATGATGCCCATATTTGTCGCAACTCCAACAGCGTGGGCGCTCACTCAACCCTTCCTTCGGTTTCGAAGACATGATTTCTTTCGCTATTTTCACCATTTCTTGTCGAAATAATTCGCCATCGTCTTCAAAATTCAATCAAGCCTGCCGAATTCTAACATGTCCTTTAGATGCTTCTTTGGCTGCTTCATATTCTAGTGCGTGCGACAAAGCTTCGCCTGCAGTTTTATGTCGAGACATGCGCAGGGCATGCTGTATTTCGACATCTCGTACTCCATCGACAAACATTTGGGTGGATAGCTGGTCTGTAAAGTCTTGAGGGGCACTAGGATAAGCCAACCGCACGAGCCTTTCGATGTCCGCTTCGAATTGTTGGAGGCTTTCGCTGCTACGTTGATAACGACTTTTTAACTGAGCCTGGTACATTTGTTGTAGGTGTTTATCACCATAGCGCATCTGCAATCGGTCCACCAGAATTTTAAATTCGTTTTGTTGCATTTCTGGTATACCTTGCAGAACGTCGAGAGCTTCCCCGCGTAGCGCTATGATCAGGGCAGTGGCTTTTTCCATTTCATTCCATTCATTTGCCTTGGCAGCAGCGTCGAATTGTTTAAGATAGACTGACCAAGAGACCTTCCCATCAAATGTTGGTGGTTTTATTCTCGATATTCTTACACTTCCTTCTTCGATTTTGTTTAATTTTGGGTATTCTTGAACGGTCAGATTGGCCTTCATATCGTCTAACTCCTTTTGAAACTTTTTGTGTACGGCCTTTAACTCTTCTTGAACTTCTACTCTTACTTCTTTTAACTGTTCTTTCAATCCTTCTTGCTCAATTTTTATTGTTCTCATATCTTCGATCAATTTCTCTTGGCCTGCTTTAATTTCTTCCTGGCCTGCCTTCATTTCATCCTTGCCTGCTTTAATTTCTTCCTGGCCTGCCTTCATTTCATCCTTGCCTGCTTTAATTTCTTCCTTCATCTCTTCCTGGCTTGCCTTCACTTTTTCCTGGCCTGCCTTCATTTCTTCCTTCATTTCTTTAAGCATTTCCATCAAAAACTTCATCTGCTCCTCCATTTTTGCTGCTTGACTTCTTGTTACTGGCATAAATCCCACTCCTGACACCAATTGTTACGTAATTTACAAAATTACGTAATTTTCTCTTAATACTTTTTATTTAAATTAACTCCAACACAACAACGATTCAATAACTATTTCGGTAATAACACCAACTCTATAACTATTTCGCTCGTCAATCGCTTTATCTTCTCTTCTCGCTTATAACTGTCGCTCTGTTCTATCAAATACTGTCAAACTCTCCAACGCTATTCCTTATATAGTATTATGGACGTTTCTAGGCAACTCTCGAAACGTCCAGCAACTCTCGGACTTTCTGGAACGCGTCATAGATTACTTCCACACAATTTTCGCAGTCGGCGCTTGTCAACGTCAAAATGACACATCTGTCACAATATTATATGTTCATACGTACCTAATAAGTAAGGTTTGGTCAGCAAAATCAGAAAGATGAATTTTTGTGCAGTTGATTAGGAAACCTCGTACTTTCTTGACGAATTCAGATTATTGACTTAATGAAATTTATTATTCTCAAAAAAAAAGAAGAAAATATACATCTACTCAAATTTAAAAATGTGAGTGATATTGATACCTAATACAAAGCAACAATGCGAGCGACTGCGCTGACGTTGTATTTTTTAGTTATAGATTGATAGATACACACACAGTATGTCCCAAAAGAAACCGAACCTTTATTTTAAATCATAGAACCTGTACCACATCTATGCAACGTTGACGGCGTTTGAAAGGTGCGTCTTTCTTCTTTCAAATGCACCTAAGTCCATGTAAATCGGTTGACAGATTGACAAATTACAGGTATTTAAATATCAGTGTGTTTTATGCACATGTCGAAAAAATACAATGGAACAAAAAGCAAATATTAAATTTTGTGTTTAACTCGAAAAGAATTTTACTGAAACCTATGAACTTTTAAGGAGAGTGTATGGTGATCATTGTATATGTCTCGTACACAAGTTCATGAGTGGTTCCAAAGATTTAAAAGTGGAAGAGAAGACTTGAATGACGATCCAAAGTTCAGTCGTCCACAATTGCTGATTTGGTGGTAAATGTGCGTGAAATCATCGCATTTGATGGAAATTTCACACCGATCATAACTGATGACGAAACATGATGCTTTAAATATAACCCTCAAATCAAGCGTCAATTTGCAGAATGGAAGTCTAAAGGCGAACTAAAACCCAAAAGACTGCGTTTCCAGAAATCAAGAATCAAGGGAACATCTCCCCCGAAGAAATGCGCAGGCAGGGAGTAGAGTTGTGGAAAATAGCTGTTTTTATTGTATGATAATACACCTCTTCACAAGACCAAAAATGTCTACGAATTTTTGATGAAAAAACAGATTTATATCCTTGACCACTCTCCGTAAACTGAAAATTGCGATGATAGGAGCGTTTTATGATGATGTTCCAGCAATTCAAGCAGCCGTGACGTAAGTACTAAAGAACATTCCTCAAATTGATATAAAAAATCTATGCACACATTAGTTGATCATGCCAAACGTTGTGTAGCGACCAACGACACAGTACGTGTGTGCGATAACAATTTGTGGCATGTACTTGTTATCGCTAACATACTTACGGCGTAAACACCGCATACGGTACTTTTCGTGTTATCAACTTACAAGATGTAAATCATTCTCCGGCGACAAGTAACAAGTTCAATTCTGGAATAATCGAGGACTTTCTAATTATTAGTCATCATTCGGGAATACTCAGGATTTCTTCGAGTTCCTGTCTAGAAAGTTCGAAAGGTGTATATATAGTGATCATCTTTGGACCGAGACACAGTTAGTTTAAGAAAGCATCAGTGCGCGAATTAAAACCGATAATAGACAAAGTGATATAAATAAATTGTTATATAAATAAGTGAATTGTTGTGATATAAATGGTAGTTTTAAGTTAGTGTTTAAGTGTTATAAATAGTGTTAAATAAATAATTGTTTAAATAAATAGTTTGACTAGAAAATTCGTTACAGTTGTATTGACTCTAATATAGCCTACATTGAATAAAAAATGTTTCGAACAAAAAAATAATGTGTCTTTTGTAGTGTAACTTACCTAGGCCAACGTGGTCGTCAAAAACTTCTTACCCTTCGTTGTGTAGAAAAGCCAGGTCTTGCCAAAAATGACAAATTGTACTCTGGTGCGGGTTTACCATTAGAGAAACAAGGTTAAATAAAAGACAATTAATTCGTTCCTACTTTTTAATTCAGAATCAAAACCAAATGTAAATTTGAAAATGAGAGTGTCAGACTCAGCCTGTGGCTAGCGTGGAAAAAGAACCTGACAGAGAAAACCACGATCTCAGCCACTCAATGATTTAAAAACAAATTCAAATAAACATAAAAATCAAAATATCAAATTCAACTAAATCACATATAAATCAAATATCCAATGAAAAAAAATAAATTCAGATAAAACACAAATAAATCAAAATATCAAATTCAAGAAAAACACATGTAAACCAAAATATCAAATATAAAAAATAAGTTCCAGTGTAACACATATAAATCAAAATATCAAGTGTAAAAATATGTTCAAGTAAAACACATGAAAGTCAAAATATCCAATGTAAAAATCAATTCACGTAAAACACAGGTAAATCAAATTCCAGTAAAATTGTAAATCAAAATATCAATGTAAAATTCAATTCAAGTAAACCACAGGTAAATCGAATTCCAGTAAAATTGTAAATCAAAATATCAATGTTAAAACCAATTCAGGTAAAACAGGTAAATCGAAATACTAAATTCAAATAAAATGGTGAATCAAAATATCAATGCAAAAATCAATTTAAGTAAAACAGGTAAATCAAAATATTAAATTCAAATAAAATGGTAAATCAATATATCCAGGTAAAAATAAGTTCCAGTGTAACACATGTAAATCAAAATATTCAATGTAGAAATAAATTCAGATAAAACATAAATAGGTAAAAATATCAAATATAAAAATAAGTTCCAGTGAGACACATGTAATTGCAAAGTAAAACCAACACAAAATAAAATGCACATAAAAAAATTAATCAATCAATAAGAAAATTCAATAAAACACATAAAAATCAGGGCACACAAATACACATAAAAAGGTAAAAACACAATAAGACAAAAACCAAATAAAATGTATGTAAAATAATCAATAAGAAAGTGTTGTAAATATAATTAAAAGTTCTCAAATAAAATGAAATCAAAAACAACTTGGAAAAGATAAATTCAATTTTTGTAGTTCTCAGGCTCAACAAAAATGAAAAATAATTTGTGTAAGAAAATTTAGCAAAACTTATGAAATCCAAATGTAAACAAAACCCAATTTCCCGAATATTTGATAAACTTTGACACAATTTGAAATTCAATCTCTACAAACAACAGCACATTTTAAAACCAAAAACATATTTGTTAGTTAATTTAGGAGTCTGGAGTCCCTAAGGAAGCAATCCAGATAACGTTGAAAACAAAAATGTGATTTGGGCATACGCAAAACAAATAAATAAAGTCTGGAGTCCCTAAGGAAGCAATCCAGATAACGTTGAGAATAAAATAAAAATATGTGTATAAAGTACAAGTTGCGTAAATACTCCCAAAATCACCACGGGAGAAAATATTAGTACTTATAACAGGGCATTTCATACTTAAATTGAACCACAAAATGTTTTATCCCTTTCGAAAATATACACAAATTATTATAAATTGAAAAATGAAATATTAATGTTAAGCCTGAAAAACTTTTTAAATGAAATAATTTCAAAATTATAATTTATTTAATTTAGTAAGATTTACCTGAATTGAAATTAATTTAAAACTGTAGTTTATTTAATTTAGTAAGATTTACCTGAATTGAAATTATTTTAAAAAAGATTAGTTTATTTAATTTAGTGAGATTTGCCTGAATTGAAATTAATTTAAAAATTTATAAACAATTGATCAGAATTTCCATAGTTATAAAAGAAAATATTAAAAAGTGAAATTAAATTTGAAACAATTAAAATTATAAAAATGATAAACCAAAATAATATTAATTTAGAATAATAAAATAATTATCATACCTGTTAAAAATGTAAGTAATTGAAGGCATAACAGATCCACAAACAAAATTAACCATAAATAGTAGTACTTTTGTTGAACTGTCAGAATACGTCACAAATTTTCCGTGTACTAGAATATCTCGCCAAAAATTTACTTTAAGACCTGAACCTAAATATGAAATTATATTTGATGAAAATCGACAAAGTGGTATAGTGTGTTATATTTGTAAGAAGGGTCATAAACGTATACAATGTCCTAAATATAAAACTCATAAATGCACATTTTGTAATAAATTAGGTCATTCTGTGGAAAATTGTAGGTTAAAATATAGAGAACGTGAATTTAAAAACGACAAAAAGAAGTATATTAATTACGTGGGACAAAATATCAAAAAAGAGCAAAAATATTAGAAAACAAAACGTAAATTGTATTATTGATATGGGAAGTGAATCTACTCTGATGAAATATTCAGTTGCTCGAAAACTGAATTTACCAGTTATACGTCTAAATAGTAAACAATCAAGAATTAATTTTCGATTTATTAATTGGGCAAAATTTCTTAGATCACCCATCTGTATTGTTGATCAATAGTGGACAATGTTTAGTTATTACAAGGTTGCCTATCGATATCGATTTATCGCCGAATATGATTAATAAATACTCTGTAAATTCCGTGAAGGTTACTGAGCCTTTAGACCAAAATGACGTATTCAATTTCTCGTGCGGTGAAATATCATTATCGGAGAAAAATCAACTTCAACAGCTGCTATTAAACTACAAAGATCGTTTCTGTTTTAAAACAAATGAGTTGGGAAAGACTAATACGATACAAATGACAATTAAATGTAACACTGACAAACCAATAGTTTACCGTCCGTATCGTTCATCGATTTCAGAGAGAGAGGAAATAAAGTTAATTATAAATGACTTATTAAACAACAACATTGTACGCCCGTCTCGTTCTCCCTATGCTAGTCCTGTTCTGCTAGTCCCAAAGGGGGACGGTGGAAAACGATTGTGCGTGGATTTTCGTGCTTTAAATAAAATAACCGAAAAAGATAAGTTTCCTCTTCCTCTAATTGATGATCAAATAGATCGGCTTGGGGGGCACAAGTATTTTATTACTCTTGACCACTCCCAGGGATTTTATCAAATACCTCTTTCAGAATCGTCAATACCAAAGACCGGATTTGTAACCCCAGACGGGCATTATGAATTTTTGCGGATGCCGTTTGGACTTGCAAATGCACCAAGTGAATTTCAACGTTTAATGACAGAAGTATTGGGAGATTACATAAGCACTATTGCAAAAGTTTACATTGACGATATTATTATACCAGCCAAATCTTTTGACGAGGGGATAGACAGATTAATAAAAATATTAGATCGGTTAAGACAGCATAATTTGACACTAAAACTATCCAAATTTAAATTCTTCTTTTCACAAATAGAGTATCTGGGCAGAGAAATTTCTGAGGTGGGGGTGAAACCCGGACAAAAAAAGACAGAGGCCATTCGATGAATGCCGGTACCTAGTAACGTTAAACAATTACGTCAATTTCTTGGGTTAGCGGGTTATTTCCGTAAATTTATAAAAGGTTTCGCTTTTATTGCCGAACCACTAACGCGATTATTGCGTAAGAATATTCGCTGGGAGTTCGGACAAGAGCAGTTGACTGCTTTTAACCGACTATTAAGTACCCGTCCAGTTTTAAAAATTTTTGATTAACACTTAAAAACGGAGGTGCATACAGATGCAAGCAAAGTAGGAATTGCTGGCATCCTGTTCCAAATTGATGAAAATAATAAAAGACAGGTAGTGGCTTATTTTAGTAGGCAAACATCTATTCCAGAAAAGAATTATCACTCATATCAGTTAGAAACACTAGCTGTTGTTGAATCATTCCGGCATTTTCGAGTATATATATTAGGTATCCGATTTACATTAGTGACAGACTGTATCGCTATAAGAAGTACAGCAGAAAAGAAAGACATAATTCCACGAGTAGCTAGGTGGTGGCTAGAATTACAGGATTACCAGTTTGATATTCAATGCCGACCTGGATTGAAAATGAATCACGTAGATTTTCTTAGCCGTAACCCTCCAAAAAAACTATTAGGAGTTGTAAACATTACAGAATCGGAATGGTTACTAGCAGCGCAGCTTCAAGATGACACAATTTGCATGATACGAAACATTTTATTAAACACGGAAAATACGTCAACTAATAAACATTATTCTGAACAGTATCAAATTAAAAATGGATTAGTGTATCGAAAACTTGAAGACGGGTCACTGAAATGGTTAGTACCAAAATCCAATCAGTGGCAGATTTGTAAACTCTGCCACGATGATATCGGGCATTTCGATGTAGATAAAACACTATCGAAAATTCGGGATAAATTATTATTTTCCGAGAATGCGTAAGTTTGTTACGAAATATGTAAATGCCTGCTTAACTTGTCTTTATTACAAAACGCCATCGGGAAAAAAAACAAGGCTAATTGCATCCCATTGAAAAAGTAAAAGTACCGTTTCACACCTTACATTTAGATCATGTTGGACCCTTTATTAAAAGCAAACATTAAAACACTCAGATACTTGTTATAGTAGACGGTTTTACAAAATTTACGATTATTGAAGCGGTGAAAATTACAAAATCAAGATATGTAATTAAAGCCCTAAGCCAGTTAATTGATATTTTTGGGGTACCAGTGCGTATCATTACTGATCGGGGAACTGCAATCACGTCTCACACATTTAAAGAATTTTGCCGAGGTCATGGAATTAAACATATATTAAACGCGGTTGCCACCCCACGCGCCAACGGCCAGTGCGAACGTTTTAACCGCACTATATTAAACTCATTGGCTGCTTTGAATGGAGGCAGGGAGGATGACTTTTGGGACAGTCACATAAAAGTAGTACAATAAGGTTTAAATACTACTATAAATCGGGCAATTGGGATGACACCATTCGAATTACTTTTTGGCGCAAAATCTCGTTCAGTAGCCGAAGGTATTGTTCTAAGTGAAATCCAACAAGATATAGATAAACTTGATTTATTAGAAGTCCGAACTAAAGTTAAGGCTCGGTTAGATAAGGCACAGAAGAGTGAAAAGATACAATTTGATTTAAAGAGGGCAAAGCCAACAACGTATCCTGTTGGAACCCTTGTACTGATTCGAGTCACCAGTGTCCCGTCAACAGGAGAGAGTAAAAAGTTACATCTAAAATTTAAGGGACCTTTCAGAATCGTGGCAGTCTTGCCGAATGAACGCTACGAAGTAGAGGACCTTAGAAATAGGAGAAAACAACGGTCTATGGTAGCAATAGACCATATGAAACCGTCGATTACAATGAAAGATGAGTAAGTATATTAAGGCGGAAAATATATGCTAATGTGGCTGCAAAATTTAAGAATGTTTTGTTTAAAATCTAGATAAGTTATCGAAGCATATTAAACGCCAGAGTCCGATGTGCAAAAGTGGGTTAGAAACATGTGAAACACTTGTAAGCACATAAAAATAAATGTGTAAGCGTGGGTCAGACCGTGTGAAACACTTGTAAGGACATAAGAATAAATTTGTAAGAGTGGGTTAGAAACACTCGTAAACACAAAAGTATGACAAAATGAGCAAAAGTGGGTAAGAAACACTTGAAAGCTCATGAAAGTTTTTTTTAGGACCGATTGAGGTCAATCAGTATTGCAAGATGGCCGAATCTGTTGGCGAAATTTCCTCCCTGTCGTCTCCGTCTGCGGGGAATTTGGACCATGTCCCATGCAGCATTACATATGTATTATAAAACTTTAATAAACATAAACAATCTCGAATATCGAGGCCAATGTAGTTGTAGGAATTGGTTTTCTTTTTTAATAATAATGTTCATTCTTTATATAACCTTTATAAGAGCAGTTATATTCTTTCTTTTTGTAATTAAAGTTTTTAATTTTTTTTAAGATCATTCTTTTATTCCGTAATTTTCTTAATATTGTTTTACACGTGACTAGTGTCCATTCTAGGTAGCAATCTTGCTACAAGCAGCGGTGGGATTCCCAAACAAAGTGCATTCAAGTTATTCAGTCTAAAAATAAAATTGGGGTTGGTGGCAACCATGAATAGACGACCAAAACGCGTCCAACGTCAAGATGTTGACGTTGAACCTCCAGTACAGGTTCCTCGGATGATTCTTGGTGAAAAGAGTGAATTATAACAACCTGACACCAATGTTAGTACCCCAGAAGAGCCTGGTACCCCGACAATAGTGACAACAGGCGGTAGTGATTTACAAAGTATGTTAGCCGAGGCTAGAGCTGAAATTGCTACATTAAGAAGCCAGCTTGTAAGTAATACTGCTAATACTAATATTTTACACCCTGTGCAATCCGAAAAATATATTAATTGGGCTGTTTTTGAAGACGATCGTTTAATTCCGGAATTTGACCCGTCACAGAGTGTCGATGAATGGTTAGGTAAAGTCAATGATTGTAATTATCTCACGCTACCTGTATGTACCGTAATAAGAATCCTGTGGTGTACATATAGCAAGCGCACTGGGTACATCTGTGCTGCGTAAGCATCTCTAAACATAAAAACATTTTTCTCATGTAAAACAGATTCATAATTGTAATAATCATCGTAGTAGATAAGTTTTTTCTTGTAATTAGTATTAATAAATTTCTTTTTAAAAAGTCGATTTTGTCCGTCGAAAATAAAATTGGCGCAGTCAGTAGGAAATAAGAACAATTTTCGTTTTTACGATTAATCGGCAAAAGAACATCGGTAATTCGAGTGTCGAAGTTTCGGTTTCGGAGTGGTTACTTAAAAATCAAGAAACCCAGTCTATCGAAGACCTGAAGCAGCACTTCTACACGAGAAAAATAACAATTTCGTCTTTTTCTGCGAGGACCAAAATTGGGAAATATTTGGACCACATCGCCTAACCAATTTTGACCCCTCATAGTTAAGTGAGATGGACAAAGTCGTACTGCTAATGTAAGTACAATTCGATGTCTTTAGAGACGCTTTTTTTTTTATCTATAGAACCTTCAATTGACTCTGATAATTCTTCTACAGAATCCCTTAACCTAACTGATAGACACCCAGAAAGTAACGCTGATCAAATAATTTCAAAAATTAATTCTATTAAACAATCCAAAATGTCCCTTTTTAAACTCGAATATTTAAATTGTGTTCCAACATTCGATGGTAACCCAAATGATTTAAATAAATATTTAATAACTTGCGAAAGTACCTATTATTAAACAGTTCTATAATGCTACAAATCCTAACGATTTTCAAAATATATTTTTAATTAATTCTTTAATTGGTAAGTTAACAGGAAATGCTAAAGTAGTGGTGAATATTCAAAGTGTTAATACGTGGGATCAATTAAAAGCGACCTTACGTAGACATTTTGCAGATCAACGCGATGAAATTTGTTTAAATAGAGATTTAATTTTACTTAAACAATTACCTAACGAAAAACCACAGCGATTTTACGATAAATACTTACATTTGCTAAATTTATTATGTTCGTATGTAGACATACATGAGCAGACAAATGAGGCTAAAATCCTTAAACGCGATTTATATAATAAGTTAGCTTTAAACACATTTTTAGCAGGGTTAAAAGAACCATTAGGAACTACTATAAGAAGCATGCGCCCTAACAACTTAAACGAAGCGATTCAGTTTATATCAGAAGAGGAAAATATAGGCTATTTTCAAAATTTGACAACCAAATCATTTGTATAACAAAATATTCTACCTCCTGGATCACCACAAAATTATGTTAACCAATTTCCTATAACTAATTCTGTTTTCCCAAGTCGTCCAGTTCAACCACAAAATAATTTCTTTAATCGTCCTATACAACCACAAAATAATTTTCTAAATCGTCCGATGCAATCACAAACTAATTTCCCATTCCGACCATTTCAATCTAACACGAACAGTTTTAGAGCTCCTCAAATATTTAGACAGCCCTTTCCAAATTCTAACACATTTAGACAAAATCAAAATTTTTCTAACTAAATTCAAATAATTTTAAAACTCCTGCCAATTCACAACAATCTCAAAATGTATTTCGACCTAATCAAAATAAACCTTTACCAGCCCCTACTCCTATAAGTGGAATATCTGTAAATAAAACAACTCAATTTAGACCGAATACATTCCAACAAAATCCTCAACAAAAGAATTTTGTCTTTGAAGAACTTTTTAATACCGAAGTAGATAGTAATATGAATAACGAAGCGGAAATTGAACCAGAAAATCAGGAAAATGATAATAATCACGAATTTTCATATGATAATGATGAACAATATTGTGAAGATGATTCAAATTTTCACACGGACACTCTGTACAACGAACAAACATAACACCTCACATTATATCTTTCAACAATACTAATTCGAGTGAATTACCGTACATAATATTTCCAGAAAATAATCTTAAGTTTCTAATAGAATCCGGATCCACCAAATCGTTCATTGACCCAAACCTAGCATATAAATTATATTCTAATTGTATAAAAGATGATCCATTTAAAGTTTCCACCGTTTTTCAAAAATCAGCCCATAAACACAGTGCAATGATACCTGTTTCGAAAATTTTTAATTTACCAAAAAATGCTAAATTGAAATTTTATCTATTTAAGTTTAACAATATTTTCAATGGATTAATAGGTTTAGATAATTTTAAATTATTACAAGCAAATTTAGATTTTAATAAAGGAATTTTGGTAACTCCATATTCAGAAATAAAACTTCGCTATCACAATACTAGCAACAATTTAAATTTAATTACAATCGCACCTCGCACCGAACAAGTAATTAAAATAAAAACAAATATACAAAATGGTGAAATAATAATACCTCACCAAAAAATTTATAATTGCGAAATACCTGAATGTTTGACATTAGCAAAAAATTACGAAGCTCTGACAACCATTTTGAATAATACATTGAACCCAATAACTTTAGATTTTTCAGAACCAATAACTGCTGAAAAATTTAATCGAAAACAAATAAAAGAATTTAATTTTAATAATTTTGACAATTCCTCTAAAACAACCTTAGATCTTTCCAAAATTCGTACTGATCATCTAAATTCAGAAGAAGAATATCATATAAAAAATTTATGTAAGGAATTTTCGGACATATTTTGTCAAGAAGATATGCCTTTAACATTCACAAATCAGATTAAACACAGAATAAGAACTACCGACGAAATACCTATTTACACAAAATCATACAGATACCCATTCATACACAAGCAAGAGGTTGAAAAACAAATTAAAAATATGTTGGAACAAAATATTATCCGACCAAGTACTTCTCCCTGGTCATCCCCTATTTGGGTAGTGCCAAAAAAGATGGATGCATCGGGAAAAGAAAAATGGCGCGTCGTAATTGACTATCGTAAGCTCAACGAGAAAACTATAGACGACAAATATCCGCTGCCTAATATTACAGATATTTTAGACAAATTAGGGAAATGTCAATACTTCTCGACATTAGACTTAGCTAGCGGGTTTCATCAAATTGAGATGCACGAGGATGATATTCCAAAAACAGCGTTTACAACTGAAAACGGTCACTGGGAAATGTTGCGCATGCCTTTTGGTTTAAAAAATGCGCCCGCAACATTTCAGCGTGTAATGGATAATATTTTGCGTGGTATACAAAACGAAAAATGTTTGGTATATCTCGATGATATTATTATCTTTTCAACGTCACTACAAGAACACTTAGAACGATTAAGAGCGGTATTCGAAAGACTAAGAAAAACTAATTTCAAAATCCAATTGGATAAGTCCGATTTTTTAAAAAAAGAGGTTGCTTACCTTGGCCATATTGTGACACCTGACCCAACCCAACCCTGACAAAATTCGAATCATAAAAAATTATCCCATACCTACTACTACTAGACAAATAAAGGCATTTCTCGGACTTTTAGGCTACTACAGACGCTTTATAGATGGTTTTGCTAAATTAACTAAACCCATGACAAAATGTTTAAAAAAAGGAGCAAAAATTGTACATGATAATGAATTTAAAAACTGTTTCGAAACATGTAAAAATTTATTAACTAATGAACCAATCCTTCAATATCCTGATTTCTCTAAACCTTTTAATTTGACGACAGACGCAAGTAATGTTGCTTTGGGCGCCGTTCTATCACAAGGACCTATTGGCAGTGATCGACCCATAGCATATGCTTCGCGTACTTTAAATGATTCAGAACAAAAATATAGTACCATAGAAAGAGAACTTTTGGCGGTGGTCTGGGCCACAAAATATTTTAGACCGTATCTATTTGGCAAAAAGTTTAATATTATTACCGATCATAAGCCCCTTCATTGGCTATTTTCACTCAAAGATCCAAATTCAAAATTAACGAGATAGCGAATTAAATTGGAAGAATATGATTATGAAATAAAATACAAAAAGGGTAAATTAAACTCCAATGCCGATGCGCTTTCTCGTATTGAAATTCACACGAAAGAAACAAAAAACATCTTCGAATACATGGAACAGTTTAACAAACAACTAGAAAATATCAACAATCCTCCTCACGAAGACGATAACGTCTCTTTATTAGTTCAACCAGACGAAAGTGTTTTAGAAATTAACGATAATCAAAATTTACAAGACGAAAATGAAACAGTTCACTCGAGTAATGAACAAGATCCTATTGTTAACATACCTATTGCAGATATAGAGGTTAATTATGGACAAAAACAAATAATTATTAGTCGAGTTTTACATAGTCCCGCAAATCCGCTAATAACCAAACTTTTTGAAGATAAACAACGAATACATATCCAAATTTCCGAAAACAATTTTGAAAATGATATCATAAACTTCATAAAAAATTTAATTGTGCCTAAAGTTCAATATCATCTTTATTTCGAAAACCCGGAAATTTACGAACCCTTCTGCGAAACCGTTCGAAGATACTTTAAATGGCCCTCTCTAAAATTTAAAAAATGTAAATATAAATTAATAGACGTTCTTGATAAAACGGAAATAGAAGATATTATCCGAAACTACCACGAAAGTAAAACTAATCACCGCGGTATCGACGAGACAGAACACAAAATCAAAAACACATATTATTGGCCGAATATGAAAAAATCAATTCAATCATATATAAACGATTGCGATATTTGCCAACAAAGTAAATACGAAAGAAATCCCATAAAAATTCAAATGAATGTTACTCCAACGGCAGTAAAACCATTCGAAATCATTCATATGGACACTTTTACACTACAGAAATCCAAATTTTTAACCATAATTGATTCCTTTTTGAAATACGCATAAGCATACCCACTTACAAATTTAGCTTCTATCCAAATTGTCGATAGCCTAATAAACTTTTTCACCCACCACGGTGTTCCTAAACAGATTGTTGTCGATAACGGCACCGAATTTAAAAATGCAGTAATTTCTGACCTATTAAAATTACATAAAATAAAAGTTCATTTTTGCTCTCCAAATCATCCACAATCAAACAGTCCCGTAGAAAGACTTCTTTCTACTTTAATAGAACATGTTCGACTATTAAACTTACAAGGTCCTAACGAAACACCAATTGAAAAGAAATTAATGTACACAATATTGGCTTACAATCACTCTATACATTCGGCAACAAAAATGAAACCAATCGATATAATTAATGGTCACATTGATAACACCGATCCATTCAACATTAATATTAGCGAAATGCTTGTAAGCGACTATATACAAAATCATAGAGAAACAACAAAATTGTTATATTCGAAATTAAATCAAATTTTAGTCCAAAACAAAGAAAAATTAATTGCTAAATTAAATAAAAATCGTGATGATCCTAAAATATTTAAACCACAAGCTAAAACATTCATTAAACAACATAAGCGACAGAAAATTTCGAGTAAATTCGGAAAACCAACACTTATAACAAAGGTTAACGAAGAACACAAAACAATAGAAACGCCTTCACAAAATAAAGTACATATGGACAATGTAAGACGTCCACTTAAGAAAACATACGATTTTAACATTTAATTATGTTTTCAGGATCCCCATTGTTTTGGGACTTCAGAATGAAATAACCGTGAAAAATTTGGAAAATAATTCAGGCCTAATCCCTTTAAAATTAGGAAAATCTAAAACACAGGACTACGTAAAAACACTCATCCACTACTACGATTTAAATCCTATAATTGTAGAAATTAACAAACTTGACTTTAAGGCTGCAAGGTTAACAAAAGAAATTTATTCACATTTTAAATCTGAAGTAATAAACTATTTGAAAATATTAAATATAACAAAGGAAAAGGCTAAAGTAAAAATTAACGATATAATTCCTCATGCTAAAAGAATAACTAAAAGAGGCATAATAAATGGCTTAGGCACTGTATTTAAGTCTATAACGGGAAATTTAGATGCTTCCGACGGAGAAAGATATGAAGGCTTAATTAAAGAATACAGAAAAATCAAAATAAACTAGCAAATAATATTAAAATACAAAATTCAATCTCTATTGATCTTATAAACAAGTTTAACAATACTTTAACGCAAGTCAAACACAACGAGTTTTTATTGAAAATGAAACTAATTGAGGTAACACACTATTTAGAACAGAAAACAGTTCAACATTCTTTGATTGTCAAAGATACACTAAATCAAATTATAAACATGTACGAAATAATTATATCTATTCTTCAAAACACAGAAAATTCTATTACATTCTCAAAATTAGGTATTCTACACCCGAGTATTGTTGGAACAATTGATTTGTTCAATGAATTAACTAAACTACAACTTTCCCCAAATCAGCTGCCAGTTTCATTAACCCTTGAAAATATACCAGTTATTGAAAAATTAATAAGTATCGAGTGCTATATTTATAATAATAAAATAACTTTCCTTTAACATTTACCTGTTATGCAACCTTATATTTTTGATTTTTATCACCTCTATTCCGTTCCTGTATTAACACAGGGTCAATTTAGGGTTATCAGTTCAAATAATAATTTTCTCTTTAAAGACGAATTGTACTTTGCATTTCAAAACGACATTTGTAACAAAATTATGCCGCAGCTCTACATATGTGGCCAAATTAACATTCAAGAAAACAAAAATAATGGTCCTTGCGAAATACAAATGTTGAACATCAATAACACTAGTTCTTGTCAACAAACGGTAATCTACGTATCAAAATCAAGTATTTAACAACTGGAAGAATCAACACAATGGATTGCAATATTTCCTAAAGAAGAGACGATCAAATTGATGTGTCAGCAACAAGAAGAAACAATTAAACCTTATGGTTCATATCTTATTGATATTCCAACTAATTGCGAAATAATTACCAATGAAAGAAGAATAGGAAGTAAACAAGAAGTTATCAAAAGGAATCAAGCAGTACTTTTCCCGGAATTGGAAGAAAATAAAGGTTTTACACCAATTACTATCAATACCGACTTCGATCTACAAAAAATTAATTTGGGAGGATTATCGGAATTAAAGAGGACGATACTTCAAAATCAGCCAGAAATATCTTTCACTGGACCGGACCATATGCCTAGTATTTGGACCATTACCCTGTATGTCTTTCTCGCGATGGTGGGTTGTTATTTTGGAGGCAGATGGTTAATAACAAGGTGTATCAAGGGGAAGTCAAAAATGGGTAACGAAGCAATGTCCTTGGAAAACGTTGAACTACCTCATTGCACTCCGTAGTTGAATCTTCGCAGGGAGGAATTATCTCACGCTACCTGTATGTACCGTTATAAGAATCATATGGTGTACATATAGCAAGCGCACTGGGTACATCTGTGCTGCGTAAGCATCTCTAAACATAAAAACATTTTTCCCATGTAAAACAGATTTAAAAAATTAAACGAACTTACCTAAGTGAAGTTCAATTTTAATTATATGAAGCGCTTCGCCCGAGATGATCGAACAGAGGTAGTACGTCTTTTATATCCCAATGTGCCACAATTTTTAAAGAACGCTGCATATCCTACCTATACCCAACGCTCTGATCGATCCTGTGTAAACGCCATTCTCTTGAAAGAATATAACGCAACTACAATGAAATAAGGGATATTGGGTTTAGGGTGGGATCGATCATCTCGGGCGAAGCGCTTCATATAATTAAAATTGAACTTCACTTAGGTAAGTTCGTTTAATTTTTTAATTATATTCGCGCTTCGCCCTCTATGATCGAACAGAGGTAGATGTTTAAAGGTAGTTGCGTTAACTATCCCAATCATTTAGTATAACATGTAAAATTATAGTTTATAATTTCATGTTAGGAAATGTATAAAATATTGTGACGGATGTGTCATTCTGACGTTGACATGCGCCTACTGCGAAAGTTTAGTAAAAGCATAAAAGTAACCTATGACGCGTTCCAGAAAGTCCGAGAGTTGCTGGACGTTTCGAGAGTTGCCTAGAAACGTCCATAATACTATATAAGGAACAGCGTTGGACAGTTTGACAGTATTTTGATAGAAGAGAGCGACAGATATAAGCGAGAAGAGAAGAAAGCGATTAACAAGCGGAATAGTTATAGAGTTGTTGTTGTTATCGAAATAGATATTGAATCATTCTTGTGTTATAGAGTTAATTTAATAAAAAGTGTTGAAAGAAAAATACGTAAAATTGGAAATTACGTAACAATATGATATTTTAGAACAATCAACTAAAGTAATTTTGTAAACCAACGTAATATAAAAAAGTGTCTTCAAGACGTTTTATATAAAAAGAAATGGGCAAATCACTCAATAAACAATGTAGGTTTCAAAAGGATCGAGTTGTCTTATGAGCTACTCAATATGGTTTTTCCAAATATTACCTACGGAATTAGTGGTCTGTTATACACCGAGAAAAAAGGGAACCAGTTCAAGCAACAAATTCCGCAATTGTAACTTTTCTTATGTTGAAGGAACAGTTTTTAAGTTAACTGAATCCTGAAATTGTTGTTTCAAAATGTTTGAAAATGTTTTCGGCAATACTAACAAGTTTTATTCTAAAATTTGTTATTCCAATAAATTTTATGCATTAAAGGTAGGTACGGTTTTAGTTGATAAATTTTAAATAAATGAAAAGATTGCTTCATTTAATCTTGGTCGTATTCTATTTAAAATTTCAATTAGTGGTTGAGATAACCTATAATTATTTTTTATCCAAGACAATCAAAACAGTCAAATAACCATTTTTCGAATAGTATCAATAACGTATTCTTTTCGGTTAGTTTAACAAATTTATATCAAAATGAATATGTAAAAGTAATATATAATGTGCTATTTCTATTTAAAATTTTATGGAAATATGTTGACTGTCCAGACCTGCTTGTTTCGGTAAACTTGTGTTCTCCTGTTAGAATGTTGAGAGAAAGAAAGTATGATTTTTCAGTAGATTGTGCAATGCTATCAAAGTCCACTGTGCACAGAATCATGTCCTTAGATAATAATATATAGTTTTGTGTACACACACTTAAGACAATAATAAATATTTAAAAGAAGAGTTTTTATTTGATCTAGATACAATGTTATAACTCGCAACCGATAACGTTTCTAAGTTAACAAATGAATCTAATTTCGATTACTGATTGATTTCGATTACTGACTACAATTCTAAGCTTATATAACATTTGTAGGCGTCGGATGCGCATAACACTTCCATAACCATATAAGGTAACATTACTGATGCAGTGAGTAATTGCAACAACGTCACAATAGTGTGATTGTAGTCCTAAAACACCTCGTGACCATGGATATAACACCTCCCTCTTTAAGTGAGAGCGTCCTCGCTCGCAAACGATTTTAGGGTAGATTGGAGCATTTGGTGGTGGTTAAGGAACCATCGCAACCATCTCAAACTTGTTTGCCACGTCGTCGTCTTCCTTTTTGTCTTTTATCCCTCGGTTGATACTATTTTGGGTTTTTTTATAGCAGTATAAGACTAAGAAACATAAAGACGATTAGTAGTATGGCTGTAATAGAAGTATGAGCATAAAAGGTGATCTTTTGAAGATGTACTGGTGTCTTCTCAATATCTTCTAACATTTGTTGGGTTTCTCCTTCATTTTCTGGATAAACTTTGAGATACTTTATCTTCTTATTTGGTGAAGGTATTGGTATATAATAAGATGTTATCATGATGTTGGTAATTACTGTCTTATCTCGTAAGTAGACATCTTGATTAATGGTAACTTTGTCATTGAAGTTGATCATATAATTTCCTTTGGGGTGGCTACCAGATGATGTTATCCATTCTTTATTGGTTGTCAGGAGGATCGAACCATTCTGTAGTTGGTGTTTTTCTTCATATTTGTCTATCAAGATGCTAGAACTCGTTTTTATATTAGTTACATTGGTATTTATTACATTTTCACAAAAGTAATTTTGCTTCTGTAATAAGTGACATTTCTGATACCATTTTGAAATAGTTTCATATCTAACGTTTAACTTAGAGGGTATCAGTAACAGAGCATTAATTTGTGTTAATAAAGGAATAACTTTGAATAGATGATATTCTATAGGATAGGAAATAGGGAAACTAATAATTCCGATTATGATGTTATCCAATTGAATCATTGTTTGTTTGTTAAATTTTAAATGTATTGTTTCATCTTCACTTGCATGTGGTAATAATTGATTTTTATTATAAATTTCAGCCAAATGTGTCATCATATCTCTCAATTGTTGATTTGTGATTAATTCGTTCTACTATTTGTATTTGATTTAACAATTGTTGAGCAATAATAACTAAATGTACGTATTGAACGTCTGATGTTAGTTCATTTAATTTTGAATTAAGTAAATTAAACGATTGATTGAAGGAAGTTTGGATGTTATCAATTGTTTGTTTGTACGAATATGTAATATGGTGGGCGAGTGATAAGTATTGATCTTGTTTTTCAATAAACTTTTTCTGATTGTCAAAAAGTTTCAAAATATTATCTTTTATTTCATCATAATCATCTGAGTCTACAGTTTCAAATAAGTATTTGAATGAAGCACCTATTCCATTAATTAATCCTCTTTTATTTCTCAAAGGCATTAATTTATTTACAGAATCCTCTATAGTTATTAATATTTGATCTAAAATTTGGTAGGTAGGATTCGTATCGTGATATTTTAATAGGACAGTTTTTGTTAGTAGGTCTATATAGGTGGTACGTAATTGTGTTAGATTGATGGTGTAAATAAAATTATGATAATGGGACAGCAAATAGCTTCTACCCAAATTTTCTTCTATTTAAGTAATCCTGTCATTTAACTTAATTATTTCTTGTGCTTGGGCCAGGCTGAGGCTCATCATTAGGATGATCGGAATCATCGTTATCTTTTCGACTTGAAAGAAGAATTTGATTTGTAATTCTTTTTATTCTTCTCTTGGGGAATTTCTTAGGGATGGTATTTATATGTGTTCCTTCTACTGAATTGTCATTAATTTGTGTTACTGTGATTTTAGAATAAGGAACTTTGCTTTTTATTTTAGTTGGATTTTTAATATAAACTTCGGGTGGTAACTCATCAGGTGGAGGATCATTATTTTTTTGATTCAGTTTATCTAAAGCTCTTTGATTTGTTTTAGTATTTCTTTCTTTTATTTGCTCGTAAAAATGTTTTAGTTCTTTAATACGATTGTTAATGTATTCTGATGGCTTATAAATATCAGGAAGTTCTTGTTCTGATAAGTCTTTGTAAGGGCCATAAATTACTTCAAAAGGTCTTACCTTTGTTGTAGATTGAATTGAATTATTATATACAAAGATAGCTTGAATCATTAGATTTGGGATTGTTTCATCGGGGTTACTTTCTTTAAATGCAAATAATTTTTCTTGAAGGGTTGAATGTAATCTTTCAAGAGGAGCAATAGTAGTAGGATTATTTATACTTGCCGTATATAAATCAATGTGGTACAGTTTGCAAAAGTCTCTGAAATAGACATTATTAAATTCAAGTCCCTGGTCAACTAAAATCCTACCGGGAATATTATGATGATTTATGAAGTGACGTAATTTGTTTACATAGTTAATTGAATTACAATCGTCTAAGCAATATGCTTGAGCGTATTTGGAAAAATAGTCGAAAATTGTTTACAGGCGTCGATAATCGCTAATAATTCCTTCTCGATAGTAGAATAGTTTCTTTCAGCGGTGTGTACGCGAATAAAAACTAATTGGATGTTTATCTTGACTCAATACAGAACCGATAGCATTATTACTTGCGTCAGTAGTAATCGTGAACTGTTTTGTAAAGTCAGGATATGCAAGTACAGGGGCATTAACAATTAATTATTTGATTAAAGAAATGGCATTGATATAATCTGGGTCGTTAGGATTAATTTTAGCTTGTTTTTTAAGACATTTAGTTAAAGGTGTTACTCTTTTTGCGTAATTTTTAATAAACTTTCTGTAATAACCTGAAAGACCAAGAAATGCTCTTAATTCTTTAATATTAGTTGGTACTGTAAGGTTATGAATTGTCTTTACTTTATCAGGATTGGGTTTGATTCCTTCTGTTGTTATTAGGTGTCCTAGAAAAGGTACTTCTTTCCTTAAAAATTCAGATTTATCTAATGAAACTTTTAGATTTACTTGTTTTAATTTGGAAAATATTTTATCAAGGTGTAACATGTGTCCGTGTAAACTTTTAGAAAATATTACAATATCATCCGTATAAACGCATACGAATTTATAGAGATATTCCTTTAAGAGTTCATCCATCATACGTTGAAATGTCGCAGGGGCATTTTTTAATCCAAACGGCATTCTGATGTACTCGTAGTGTCCGTTTTCTACGCTAAATGCAGTTTTTTCTATAGATTCTTTATGCATAGGAATTTGATGAAATCCACTTGCTAAATCCAAGGTGGTATAATAAGAACATTTGCCGAGAGCGTCAAGCACGTCATCAATTCGCGGTAGTGGATATTTATCTTCTGTTGTTTTTTTGTTTAATTCTCTGAAGTCAATTACCATTCTCCACTTCTTTTTACCTGAAGTGTCCATCTTTTTAGGTACAATCCAAACAGGACTGGAGTAAGGGGATACTGATGGTCTTATTATTTGATTATTGAGTAGCCTTCTTACTTGCGTTTGAATTTTTTCTTTCATCTTTTGTGGGTATCTAAATGATTTCTTATAGATATTATTGGTTCATCATCGTTGGTTCTTATATGATGCGTTACATTAGTTACAGCTGTTAGTTTTGATTGATCTTCATGAAATATTTGTTTGTATTTATGACATAATTTAATGAATTATTGCCAAATATCGCAGTAAATACAAGTGAAAGTGTACTGTTAATAGAGATCCTAATTATGGCAGGTGAAAACACAAAAGAAATTTTGAGAAATTTGAATTTGGAATTATTAATTCCAGTTTTTGAAGATAAGTTAATGTTTTTTAAGGAATTATAAGAAATACCTATTGTAAGTACTAGGTAGATATTCAAAACAAAATTTAATTATATTGACGAATCTCGGCAAATTCTGTAAGACCTTGTAAAATAAAAAAGTTGTTTTAACAACAATTGAGGAACACTATAAAATTTTCAGAACTCTTCTGTCATTTCTTTAGACATTGTTAATGATGAGTCAAAAACGATTTTGAATATAACATTACTATTATTGAAAATGTGAGCTATGATGATGAATGTGAAGCTACTGATAAAATAATTGATGATTTAAACGTTAATATTGACAGCAATATAATGTTGAGCCCCTTTTGAGTAACCAGGAAATATTCCTTTTATTGAAATAACTAATTCACATGAAGATGTGGGACTTGCTGTCAAAACTGCCAGCAACAATCACTACGCATTTTATGGGCGAGACCAACTACCTGCAGCATGTATGAATTTTCTGACCATTAACCACGCGTATATCATTTGATAAGAAATATTCCCAATTACTTGATAGTAAGTATTGTATGTTACAGTCACTTTTTATCGAATGGTTGTAACCTTGTATGTTTGTTATAAATCTAGTTTTGTCAATTTATTGCGTGTTGTGTGTCCTCTCCAAAATTGATAATAGTTAATACTTAAATTTTTATTTAGAGGACGTATTTACTACTGTTGTGCTGCTTTGAAAATGTTTAGCGGAAAAGTTTTCCTTCGAAGAAGGTAAGTATTATGAAAAGTTTATTTAACAGCCACAATAAACTATACCTGCATCAATACAGCTTAACCAGTTGATTTAACAATGTATCACAGTTATTTTAATAGTTTGAATATCTTGAATGAAGTTCACCAATTTGGTTTGTTAAATAAATTAATGAATGTCCAACCGATTCTTGTAGAAGTATAACTGAACATTGTAACTATTACTTTATTTCAAAAAACGAGTGTGTTGGCTGAAAAGACAAACAAATCGACGCATTTTGAATCAACAATTTCCGTTTTGAAGCACCACACAGTATGCAGTTTAATGTTAAGAGTGTCTTATTTCTATGATTCAGTACAACACTACGGTTCCAAGTAGTATCCTACTTGGGCCGTGTTGGCCTTAAATTGAAAATCCACGGGGAAACCGGTTAGCCCCCCCCCCCCCTACGTCTTTTCCCAGTTCCGGAGATAACAAAAGGACCAATGCTGACCTATAGCATTTTTGGGTTCTATAAGAAGCACTTTGATTAAACATACGCCTTAAATGTATTCTCAGTTATCGAAGCCAAAGTTACTTTTCCAACTTCTTATCTATGTTCATTCGAAATGCGTATGCATTAAATTTATGTGTCGAATGAACCATGTTTATTCGAAGGTCAGATGCGCTGAGTTTATGATAAATATTAGTTTTAATTCAGCGCAAAGCATGTTTATAATTATGAAATATCCTGGAAATATCAGGGAAATGCTTACTTGGAATAATACTTAGGTCGTACAAAATAATCGTGGTAAAAGATTAACAAGTAGAGCTTATCTCTAATGTATATACTATATATACAGGGAGGACCCTAACAGTGGTCGTTTCAAGCAAAGCGTAAGTGCCTTGCCGATGTTGGCCAGTCTCTCGTCACGTCAAATCGATGTACCAGAAGAAGGTAATTTAAGTGAAGCTTTCATCTCCGCATTTAATATAGGCGGTTGAACAAATTTGGCGTTAGAGGGTGGATTATATTTTACCAAAAGGCTTCAGCCAAAGGTACCCTGGCGTCACTGAGAATTCTGTAAATATCAGGAACTATTGTTAATACAACTCAAGAAGGTGGGAAAGGTTGTATGTATGATTTCAGTCGCGAAGATTAAACATCAATGCGTCACCGATAACGCCAAATATATGTACCAATATTTATATGAACTATATAGTCGGTCAATGGAATGAACTCAATTAATCGTCATCCCATGACGTCAACTGGATATGTGCCATGTGACTAAAAACCCCCTCGTTAACCCGTAACGACCTTCCCTTCTTCGAGGGCTGTATTGGGGTAATAACATAGTGCAGTCGTCGAAGATTAAACACATGCGTCACCGTTAACGCCATATATGTACACTTTAATGACTTAAGTGGTCAAATGCAATATCGTCATGTGAGTCACGTTGGTGCAAACTCGTTAACCCGTAACGACCCCCTTCCTTTAAGGGTAAAATTGCACAATGTAGTGGTGAATCACGTTGGTGCAAACGTCGTTAACCCGTAACGACACCCTCTTAAATCCCGTTTAAGAGGTAAAATAGCACATATGTAGTGGTGAAGTCACGTTGGTGCAAACGTCGTTAACCCGTAACGACACCCTCTTAAATCCCGTTTAAGGGGTAAAATTGCACAATGTAGTGGTGAAGTCACGTTGGTGCAAACGTCGTTAACCCGTAACGACACCCTCTTAAATCCCGTTTAAGGGTAAAATTGCACATAAGAAGTGGTGAAGTCCCGTTGGTGCAAACGTCGTTAACCCGTAACGACACCCTCTTAAATCCCGTTTAAGGGGTGAAATTGCACTTGTATGTGTGGAATAACGTAGCTGCAAACGTCGTTGACCCATAACGACATCCTCTTAAATCCTTATCGGAGGGTGGATTTATACACCCTGAACGCATGATGACTACATGTAGGGTGCGCGCAGCGCAACAGGCACTTACCAGTGCGAGGGTGAGGGTAACAAAAGGAACATTCCGAAGAGTGCATTGTAATAGAGAAGTAATGTAAAAGTCGTCAATAAATTAGTTAAAGCCGACTCGTATTATTCCATCATTTAAATTTACATGTATTCGAATATTACTAACCTTTACTCAAATCACTAGAAGAAAGGCGTCTAATCCTCCTAAAATCCTCTACAAAACTCTCGATGGGGTTGATGAAGGGTTTAGATGTAATTTCGCACTCTTCATTTTCACAAATTCACTGTAATCAACACTACCGCGAAGACACGTGGCAATATTGACGCACAAAAAAGACGAATGGCGTTTACACATGATCGATCAGAGCGTTGGGTATCGGTAGGATATGCAGCGTTCTTTAAAAATTGTGGCAGATTGGGACATAAAAGACGTACTACCTCTGTTCGATCATAGAGGGCGCAGCGCGAATATAATCATTATTGTAATAATCATCGTAGTAGATAAGTTTTTTCTTGTAATTAGTATTAATAAATTTCTTTTTAAAAAGTCGATTTTGTCCGTTCATTAAGTCTATAATCCGAAATCTCAAGTAAGTACGTGGTTTCCTAATAAACTGCACAAAAATCCATCTTTCTGATTTTACTGACCAAACCTTACGTATTAGGTACGTATGTAAATATAATATTTCTCATTAGTTACAAAATACGCACGAACGTAAATAAATTATTGCATCAATGGACTATTGTAAAAGCGAAGTTCTATGACTGCAATGGTGATTACTATACGAAAAATATATGCAGAAGGTATTTCGAGAGTTAAGAAGATTTAGAAGTATTCAACGTCGAAAATTATGGCATTTTGCAAATACAGATGAACTGATTGGAGATGACGAAGGAGCGATGACTGCAGCAGCAGTTATGAGGACAGCGATGATAAATCATGGAAGTATAAAGTATAATAAGTAGCCATATCCAATGTATAAATGATTGTACGAAATAAAAGTTTAATAATAAAATTCTCGGTCATGAACCTGCTAATCGGTCAAGTCGATGCTTTTTTATACATAATATGTATCTATCTATATATCTATTATTTTGCATTTATCTGTTTAGTATGTAACGTTTTTTTTTCTATGAAAAATCCCGTTACTGAAGTTTTATTTATTTCGATTCAGTTTGTGTTTGTCTTGGTTCAGTTTTGTTGATTATTTCTTAATGTTGATCGACCTTCCGTCTTATCATCAAGGCTAACAACATTCGCGCACGACTAGGCGATCGATGGAGGGATCGATGAAATTTTCCGGTCGGTGCTCGAGGTCTTCTTCCTCGATCCTTGACACTGACGTGACGTGTGTGTGTGTTTTTCTGTTGGTGTTCTGTGCTTGGTTTTGCGTGAGAGTTTTTTTGTGATCCACTTTCCTTTGCATTTTAATAGTTCATGTAAAATTCATTCAAATTTATTATTTCTTTTAAAATCTTTTTTGCTATTCACTCAATATTTATTTTTGATGTAACTTTGATTAATTTTTACGAAATTTTCCTTATTACCACGTGGTCTCTTTTTTAAATATCTAACTGTATATTTGCAATCTTTTGGGCCTTTGTGGCCAATTTTTAAATTTGTTCATTTAATTAATTTTTCTCACCTTTTAATTTATATATTTTTAATAGTCAAAATTTTTTATGGTATCTGGGGTGTATCTTGAGTGCATGTTGGTTTAACGACAGACACCCCTACTCCTCCCTTTTTATCCGTTTTTTTTTTAAGCATCTTCAATGCGAACAACTTTTTAACATTTGATTAATATTTTTAGTTTTAGGAAATTTATCAGCACTTTTATTTGTGCCCTTATTTGTCAGCCCATTGAGATTTTCTTAGAATAGGTTTCGGTTGGATTAGGGGGCTGGGATTAAAGGGTAGGGGTGAAGACATCCTGAAACTATTTTACAAAGGCAAATAGACGAAGCTCTAGTTTCCAACTAGTCTCAATAACCAGTTAGAGGCCTATAAATTCCTGCAGGCGGCCCCCTGAAGATTAAAAGGTTGGTCCATGAAGCTGCTTCACTGATATCCTCTTGCCTCACAACACAGCACGATAAATCCCCGATTATACCCTGAAACCAGCTTCCAGTCCCTACATTGGAGCAGGGAACTTTTCTTTTTGGTGGGCTACATGTGTAATTGTAAGTTTTGTTGTTTATTTTGTTGTGTGTAATTTTTTGTTAATATACTCTTCAAGTTTTATTTGTTTTTTTTAAGAGAGCTTCGAGCTCTCTAAAGCTTCAGGATTCTGCAGGAACCACCGATGCACTACCCGGTGCCCAAGAAATTTGTCGTTTCATTTATTCTTTTCTTTGTTTGACAAAGTGGCGCCCGAGCACGTTTCTTTTTTTAATATTTCATGATAATTAAATTTTTTATAAAACAAACTATTCATAATTTCAAAACCAAGTAATAGTTTTGTTAAAAGTAATAGAAAATAGTATAAAACGTTCGGGCATGAATGAAGAACGGCAATAAATGACAAAACTCATGACGACCACTTTTGCGACACGTCCGTAAATAATAAGAAGTCAGCATTTCTCGGAAACGTACATATGTTAGCCTTGTCTTATGAATTATTATCTATCGAGTGTTGTATATTATTCAATGAGTTATTATAATTACCTACTGTTTATCTTGAAATTTTTCACAGGGTTTTGTTTACGCAATTGATTCAATAAGATAAAATTGTAAAAATAATTGGATTGCATTTTGGTAAATAGTTTAAACTATAGAAATTAATAATACAGTATTCTTCATCATACTATGCGTATATTAGCAAAAATATTACAGTACAAGGTCTTCAACTAACGATTATTTACAACGAATTCTTTTAAGGTTAATGATCTCCTCCTCCTCCGAAGCGTCATAGAAACGGTTTATGTATAATAATTAGTATGAAATGCAGTTTGTGATGAAATGAATAATTTTACGGTTCAGCAAGGCGTCGAGCTTGTAATATTATAAACATCGCGCGTGCAAGGTGCAGGTGACATCTGCGGATGAAGAATGGACTCAAAAAATAGACGTAAGCAGAAAATTGAGAGCTCAATTAACTAACTGGTTGTAGTATTTAGTTGTAAATGCGTGCGTACTACTTCACTTGACAGAAAATATTAATGTCGATGCTTTTTTTTCAATATATCTATCTATCTATCTATCTATCTATCTGCCTATTCTATCTATCTATCTATCTATCTATCATTATAAAAAAATACACCGCCAACGTAGTCGCTCGCATGGTTGCTTTGTATTAGGTATTAACCTCACTCATATTATTAAATTTAAGCAGACGTATATTTTCTTCTTTTTCTCAAGAATAATAAATTTCATTAAGTCAATAATCCGAATTCGTAAAGAAAGTACGTAGTGTGTGTAGTTTCCTAATAAACTGAAAAACATCCAACTTTCTGATTTAGCTGACCAAACTTTACGTATTAGCCACCTATGTACATATAATATTTTTCATCAGTTACAAAATACGCACGAACATAAATAAATTAGTACATCATTGAACTATTGTAGAAGCGAAGTTCTATGACCGCAATGGTGATTACTATACGAAAAATATATGCAGAAGGTATTTCGAGAGTCAAGAAGATTTAGAATTATTCAACGTCGAAAATGAACTGATTGGAGATGACGACGGAGTCGGGAGCGATTACTGCAGCAGCAGTTATGAGGATAGCGATGATGAAATCATGAAAGTATAAAGTATAATAAGCAACCACATCCAATGTGCAAATGATTGTACGAAATAGAACTTTAATAATAAAATTCTCGGTCATGAACCTGCTAATCGGCAAGTCAATGCTTTTTATGCATAATATGTATCTATCTATCTACTATCATTTTGCATTTTTATGTTTAGCAATTGGAAATAGTATAAACCGTTCGGGCATGAATGAAGAACCAGCCTTCAAATCAAAAATACTTTACATGGGCTTGAACAACAATTGTCTAGAAATAGTTACGTATACGTTCACTTGAACCCCGTTCGACATAACGTTAACAGACAATCAACATGTACGTATACGTTCACTAGAACCCCGTTCGACATAACGTTAACAGACTATCAACATGTACGTATACCTTCACTTTAACCCCGTTTGACATACCACAATAATAAAATAAGTTAATAAAGAAAATGTCACCTTTGGCTTGAAAGGAAGTAGTAAATCCATTTTTTCATCTATATAAAGTATCGTTCTTCGGGAAGATAAGTACCTGATTTTATATGTATTTTCCACTAGACACATTCTTTAGTTAAATTTGTGTTGAACATTATCTTTTCTACCCATATGCTTCGCGATGTCCATAGCGTTCTTTTAAGAATTTGTGGTCTGTATAAGTAGATACTATTATAAGAACTATTCGTGTAAAAATCATTCGAATTACCGTAAAGATAATAAGTGTTTCGCTAATTGTGTTGATAGAAATGTTAGAAATTTAAAATGTTGATTTCAAGAGAAATAATTAATAATAACCATGTAAATAGAGGTCTCAAAAATAATTTATTTGTACAATATAGCAAATTAAATAAATTTTTTGTTTGCTTTTATCGACGACTTGCTTTAGTAGGTGTATAAGTAGATACCTAATTTTGTAAAAATTTAACAGATATGATTTTATATCGTCCATTTACGTGAAAATAACGACTTCGGTTGTAACGACCTTTTGGCTATAACGACATAACAGATAACACTAAAGTACCTTTTATTTATTTAAGGAGTAATTTAGGAAGAAAATTTGGCTGTAACGACTTCAGATGTAACGTCCGTTGATTTCAGTTTTAGCGACTAATTTTAATGAACTATTAATTACAAGATACTAGAAATCTCATACTGATCCACGTTCACCGGCCGGCCTCTGTCCTCGGCCTGTCGCGCCACGGCCGCTACGGTGCGACAGATCGTCGCTCTGCCCCATGGCTCTGCCCCATAGATTAGTGATGTTATTAGATAGGCGACTCTGTGAGTATTTTTCGATACAATGTTTTTGGTGACATCTATTTTTACGTCATGAAACTAATGGTGTATTTGTACGGATTTCTGTAACATTTAAATAAAATATACACACACATGCATATAACACAAGTGTACAAAAACCAACACAAACATAATTTTATGTGTGTAAATGTATAGGTGTGTCTTCCATTTTATATTTTAATCAGGATTTTAATTATATTTGTATCTCAGGGGTAAACTGTATAAGCACGTTTTATAAAAAAAATGTTTTTAATAGAGCATTAAAAATATATATAAATTATTACACACATTTTTTTTGATAAAATGTGAACTTTACCTCTGAAGTACAAATAATAATATTCCATGTCACAGAAATTGTGTTTTTTAATACAAATTAGAATTTTTCTTTCTCATGACATATATAATAAATAACAAAGATTATAAAAAATTCTTAATTTCTATTACAAATTTTATTGACAAAAAATCAGATGTGAAAAATGACATAAAATTAATATGAAAATATATATAAAACAATTAATATGTAAATAAAATGTTAATATACATGAAAAATTTGTGGTACAAATTTACATAAAAACAAATATTGTAGCGCTCAATTGTTTAAATTTGAAGGAGTTACAGCTATAAGTTTTTCGTTTTCCATTCTTTCAATCCAAAGCTGTTGAATCCTAAAATTGCTGGGAATACAAAATCTACAAGAAAAAGGTTTTACTGGATACTGTTAACATTTTCAAATATTGTTGTTAATTACCTTTTTGCTGTTTTATTTTTGCACTCAGGTACACAACATGGTCTCATCTTGATCAATAAAGTTCAATATAGTTTCACAAAAAAATGTACACAACACAATAATTTACTTTTTAACCACTAATAAATAAATAAATATACACTTAATACTAACTTTATTAACAATACGAAAAAAAACTAATTGTATTATAAACCAGTTAAACAGCTACAAAAACACAATGAAAATATGAACTCTTTCATAAAATACTGAGAAAGGACTGAGAATGGAATCCCCGAATGATCGCATCAAGCTTTCGAAGCATTTCCGAAGTGCGATAAAGTAATTAACAAAGACAGACTATTCTCTGTCATTGACATCAGAGTCATCTATAGTCTCGTCACGCACATAAACTTTGTTCCGAATTTTCAAAGGGAGTGCGCACAGCATGCTCTGCCCTGTCTGCCCTCGGCCCATCAGTCGATCATAGACAAAATAGATCGGGAGCTTTAAATTTTGAACGATTGTGCTGCCCACTGTAGCAAATGTCAAAAAGGTCATACGGGACGCAGCTACTATGGGCTACTAAAATATAGGACATTGACCTTCTTTTGGTGCCATCTAACAATCAATAGAACATTAACATATGGCGGAAAATTTGAAATTTGTAGCAACGCATGGGGTTGTTTCCTTTTCTTTATTTTTTGTTAAAAAAAAAAGAAAAGTAAAGTATGGTTTTTTATTATAATTAAAATAGGAATACTTAAAATTATTATAATATAAAACAAAGGACAAAGGAAAATACAAACAAAATTGAAAATTATTCAAACATAAAGATGAAAGAATAAACTGATGACCCTATACCAACTATAAAATACTAAAATAGAAATAATACCTAATGAGGGTAAAAACCTGTTTTTTTTTCCTTTATCAAGATATACTTCTTTGAGACATATGTATTACTTTTCATCACAGAGGTGAAAGTTGACTAGATAGGCCAGCTACTCTTGCTTGGTATAATCTAAAAATATTTTAACAGTATTTCAACTGTAAGTATGTAATGCATATTATTATTTACAAAAAACGGGAACACACCACTTTTAGCTTTATCAATGAACCGACGAATGCACAATGTTCATTTATTCTTCTTACATAAGTTTTAACGTTCTTTAAATTTTTAACACTTGCACATTAAATAGACACAACGGAGAATTTATTACACATTTTAAAAACTTTAAGTATGCTAATCATTTCTTAATTCACATTTTCACATTGTACAACATAAATATTTTGCTTTGAGCGTCTATAAATTATATGGGGAAATACTAATTACAACCAGATAAGGACGATATAAGGGACTCTAGGACATGGCTTCTCACCGCCGGACTCTATCTTAAGGGACTCTAGTACGATATGCACAAATGCGCTATCTGTTGATATTACTTGTAAATGGCAATTTTCGGATTATTGGTTGCTACTAATGTTTTGGCTTCCGAAGCTATTTAAAATGACTACTTTTTGACATTTGCTACAGGGGGCAGACTAGTCTCACATCCCATACACTGCAGTCGATCAGTCGGTCGCGCCGCGGCCGCTACTGTGCTAGTGATGGGTGCTATCGATAGTTTTTACTATCGATAGATGAATAACTATCGAATAATTCATTCGATAGTTTTTATTCGTTAGCGTATTTTTTCAATTACACGATAGTCAGGCAGCAGACGGTTAGCTCGATCCATACTAACCTACAAATATACGAGCATATAGGTATACTTACAGACCAATATACGATTCGTATGCTAGTATAGATAAAAAAAACAAACAGGCTATGCTGAAAATAATAAATAACCTCGACTTAAAACATGGTTTCTAAATCTTATTACTTTGATGAAATTTTTATTTACTTAGGTAAGCGATCTTTTTGTATTGTTATTGAACACTTATTTATTTTTTGGGTAATTATAAGTACGCAGTACAAACATATAGTAAGTATTTATGACTCAAATCCTAAATACCTAATTTAAAAATTATTAATTATTAATTTGCATTTTATTTTTCCTCATATTTAACTAGTATAAATTGGCGCCAAAGAAAATTATGTTTTTAAAGTATGTATGTATTGTTACGTCGCGACTTCTGAAGATGGTTCGAATCCTTCGTGTGGTCGGCGTAATTGTCGTTGTTTTTATCTCAGTACGAATAACTGGGCGTTCACTTTAATTATCCTCAAAAAATTATGCACTTAAACACCAGAACGTTGTCTTTAAATGTAAAGCACAAGATTTCCGGAATAATAGAACGATTGAGCTTTCTGAATTAAACCCGCGCTTAATTGTTTAAAACAATACGGAAATAATTGCAAGAAAGACGTTTTAGTAATTTATTAAAATTGACCTGGATACAGGGCAAGTTAAAGTATACTATGAACTAACTAGTTAACTTAACGCAACGTTTTTATATGAATTTTGAAGGTTAGGGAAAGTGATAATGATGTCGTTAGAACCTAACAGTATGTATAGAAACCGTCTAATAATATCGAATTGTTTATATTATTCGGCTCTGCTACGAGGAAGTAGCGAAGTAGTAGCCAATGCGCAAACGTATCATTTACCCATTCCAACCACGACTCCAACGTTCAGTTCGATAGTTGGAAAGTATTCGAATAAAAAAAGTAACTACTAGTTACTAGTTATTCAGTAACTACATTCGATGTATAGAAGTTACTACTGTCGATAGTGATTTTCATTCATTAAGAAAAACTATTCGATAGTTACTATCGATAGTAAAAACTATCGAATAGTTCGATAGTTTTTATTCGATAGTGCCCATCACTACACTGTGCTACAGATCGTCGGACTTGGACGGTCGACGGTGTCGTTCGGCCGGGTCAGCGTGCGTGGCCTGATATTGCGACCGAGTCTAAACAGAATTTTTTAATCTTTTTGCACATTCACAGATAGTCAGTCAGCAGTAATACTTTGTAATTGTATAAGGTTGATAAAGTTAAATGTAAGAATCAGTTACTGGTTACTTTTCTTGCTGCCTAATTTCCTTCTTTAATTCTTTCTCTCTTTCTTTTTATATAGCGACTTCCGGATATTGCGATGGAATTTAATAACCCTTTCATCGTCGTTATAAACGATATATACTGTATACGTACCTATATAATAGTCAGGATTCTTGATGTATAAGTATACACCTACCTATTATTAAGTATACTGTAACGAATTTTCTAGTCAAAGTATTTATTTAAACAATTATTTATTTAACACTATTTATAACACTTAAACACTAACTTAGAACTACCATTTATATCACAACAATTCACTTATTTATATTTATTTATTTATTTATTTATTAAATTTAACGGGTATAAACCCTTAATATACATTTAAGAAATAAAAATATAATAGGTGGAAAATATTAACAAAAAATGGGATCCAATCGATAACTATTATAAATAAACAAAGCAAAAAATATATAAATCACTAAGTATGCTTAGTTATAATTAAATAACTCCATTCTAATAATATTTTTAAAGTTAGATATTGACACTGTCATCAGATCTATGTTATTCTTAAACAAAATATTATTCAACATATTGCAATATCCATCAACGGTAGAAAAATCATTTAATCCAAAATTTTTAAGTTTAATATCAAAAAAATTTGAATTCATCCTAAGTGTTCTCGGAGGAACTGAAAAATTTACCATACTTAAACTATGTGGATCGTCAATATAATTCTTAATTAATTTATATAATAGCATTACACCAAGGTAATTAATAAAAGATTGTATAGAGCATAAATTAGTTTTGGAAGCAATAGGAGAGTAATTATGATCAGTAAAAGACATTGGTGACCCAATTTTAAAAGAAAGAAAGCGTAAAAATATATGATTAATAGATTCAAGCCTTCTTATTTGATATTTAGTTTTAGGAAACCATATCTCTGAACCATACGTAATAATTGATCTCACCAAAGTCTTGTACAATAGAATCAAATATCTTAGCAAACAATGAAACTATAGAGATAGGCCTATAGTTACGGATTTCACTCTTGTCACCCCTTTTGAAAACAGGAATAACTTTAGAAATTTTCCACTGTTCCGGGAAGGAACCTTCTGTAAGTGACTTATTAAACAAATTAGTAAGAATTGGAGCCAAAACTTCACTACAATTTTTAATAAAAATAAGAGGGATACCATCAGGTCCTTTCCCCAAACTAGAAGACATAGATGATATTGTGTTCAATACATCTTGATTAACTATAACAATATTTGAGATGGTTAGAGATGTTATGTCATGAACATGAAAAGCAGTATCATCATGGCAAAATACAGTATCAGAGTTACAGTTATCAGTAAAGTGCTCGGCAAAAAGATCTGATATTTTGTCACGATCGGATGCAAATGTATCATCTAAATGCATAACATCAGGCAGTTTAGATTTCATATTCTTATTGTTAACAAAATTCCAGAACGATTTAATCTGAGTATTAACTTTGCATTCAATATCAGATACATAATTTTTATAAGCAATATCGATCATTTTCTTACATAAAGCTCTCTGTGCACAAAATCTGGTATAGAAATCAGTTAACAAAGTCCTTTTATAATTCTTATGAAGGGTTTTTTTATATTTGATAGCTGCGATTATGTCTTTACTAAACCATCGTGGATATGAGGACTTACAAACCACTGAGATTGGAATATTGCAACTAATTATCTGCGTTAAAGCGATATAAAATTTTTCAATAGTCTCATCAATTAATAAATTAGAATCATTAACAAAAGACCAATCAAGTAGTCTTAAGTCCGCACATATCTTCGAATAATCAGCCTTATTAAAATTAAAAAATGTAAAAGATGAAGAATTAGAAACTAAGGGGTTCAAATCAATATTAAAATGAAATGCATTATGAAATATGTCTTGTTCAGTTAATGGATCATCAGACTCTTCAAGATGAGATACATTACAATTAGCAAAGATAAGATCCAAAAAATGTCCCTTAATATTAGGATAACAATTATATTGACGCATGCCAAATTGATTAACAATGTCTTGAAGTAGTTGTGCAGTTGACCTAACAGCAGGTGAAGGGTGGAATCCATTAACGACTGCATAAGAATCAATAAAACTCCAATTATAACCAGGCAGGTTAAAATCACCAACCAGCACAGTATCACTAAAGTTATAAGTAATATGACAATTTAACATCACGTTTGCCATATTGCGCAATTCATGTTGGACATTATTTCCAATAACAGATGATGGAGAAACGTATGCTGCACCAATAAGAACAGTTGAGGCACCATTATTGACCATTATCAAAATCAATTCAAGATGCACAGATTGAAATGATATCCTTTGTACAGTCATATGTTCTTTAATATAAATTAATATTCCACCACCTCTTGAAACACCAAGACCAGAGAAATCTCTGTCATGTCTAAACATTTTATAACCTGGAATCACTAATTTAGAATCATGCACTGTATCATCAAGCCATGTTTCAACCAAGATAATTACATCATATGATCGTATGGAGGCAAGCAATGATTGTTGTAGAAAATTAAGTTTAATTTTTATACTACGTACATTTTGGAAGTAAATAGATATTTTTCTATTTTGATCACCAACTAGTTTTTTGCTCTCGCCTTATTACTGATAATCTTTGGAGTACCATTAATGTATTTTAAAATTAGATCCAGTTCACCAGCTTTTTTCCTTCGTAGTAATTCATCTTTGGCAATCTTGTAAACCAACCTCTGTTAAGGAGTATTATCCGCAGTACATACAATAGGGTCTTTAAATAAATCTTTTCTTGGTAGTAAACAAAAACACATTTGTAACTTTCACAAAGTGTGTGAAAGTTACAAATGTGTTTTTGTTTACTACCAATATGTTAGACTTTCATCAAGTATCCAAAAAATCAATACAAAAAATAAATCTTTTCTATTCTCTAACATCCAAAACTTAGCATCCACAGAAGGGAGGGTAAGCTTCAGAGGATTGCAAGCATTAGTAGAACGGTTGATTTTATTCTTACCCTTAGATTGAGATCTATTACCAATTCTCATTACTTTTATATCATCTAGTGAGAACGGAACATTTACTAATAATTCTTTAAGGGCATAAATATCAGACATATCATTATGAACGGGAAAGTTAAAAATAATAACATTCTTTTCTCTTAAACGTCTTTGGTTAAGCTCAACTAAAAACAGAGTCAGTGATATCATACAGATTTGGCTGACAAGAGCTTCTAGTAGTTTCAAGGTGAGCTATACTAGCTTTGATTGCAATAATATCAGAAGAATTTCGCTTGACTTCATTGCAAATGGAACTAAGGCTATTTCTTATTTCTTCAATTAAAGACTGTTTCATATCAGCAATTTTAGTAATAAGTACCTTCTCAATAGTTTTCATAATGCTATCAGAAGGAGAAAACACATTCATTAATTCATTCACAGTTTCTGTCATGCTTATATCACCATGTTCTGCAACAATTTTATCCGAGCAGAGTGCACAAGTAGCACTTTTAATGGTAGCCCCTATATAGCAAAAAACCCAATCAGCGCTTTTTGCACATTCCATATGACTATCGACTCCACATCGAGAGCAATAAACTTTAGTATCATCAACAGGATGTTTACACTCAATGCTCGAGCACATGTTTTCAAACATTTCTAGGTTAGATCACTAGACGAGTAAGATAAACAATACACAAGAACAAAACGAGCAAGCTTTATAGCTTAAAATTAGGAACAATATCGCAATTAAACTTTTATAGTAGATTTAACAAATATTGTTAGGATGAACAGTCATAAAAGACTAGTAAAATAAGGTATATTAAAACAACCAAGCATACAACAACGCCACCTATCACCTATCACAATTTATTTATATCACTTTGTCTATTATCGGTTTTAATTCGCGCACTGATGCTTTCTTCAACTAACTGGTTCTCGGTCCAAATATGATCATTATATATACACCTTTCGAACTTTCTAGACAGGAACTCGAAGAAATCCTGAGTATTCCCGAATGATGACTAATAATTAGAAAGTCCTCGATTATTCCAGAATTGAACTTGTTACTTGTCGCCGGAGAATGATTTACATCTTGTAAGTTGATAACACGAAAAGTACCGTGTGCGGTGTCTACGCCGTAAGGACGTTAGCGATAACAAGTACATGGTACAAATTGTTATCGCACACACGTACTGTGTCACTGGCCGCTACACTACCCCCTCCTTAAGGGTGATTCGTCCCGGATCACATTCTGCCGTTCCTTCAGAGGATCATGCCGGTACTTGCAGGTGGATCCGCTTCGGCATCCGGTTGTCAGGTGGAAATGGCAGTCAACGGTCTTCAATGGCGACGGTCCTCGTCGTGGATTTCCGGCGCACACCAAGATTTCTATACCAGTGTCTCGGAACAAAACCTCCAGCATGTTTCTGACCACCCTCCAATCCAGCCCATCGAGTCCACATTCGATCCTCGGTTTTGCTAGCTTCAGGATGTTAGCGTGCAGCAATTGCTCTCTTAGTTCTATCAGGGAGTCCGATAAGGAGTGGTAGGTAGGCTTCTCCGACGACTTGTTTTTGGTGACTAGATAGAAGATGGATTGGGTCCCATCGAGTAACTGCAATACTTTTCTTCCATCTTTGACCTGGTCGATTAACATCGGTAGTCGCCCAAACTTCTTCCGAAAGATCGTGGCAATCCCACGACTCATGTCCAGATCCCTTGCCACACAATGGGCCAGCGAGTATTCCTTCGGGACGGCGAATAAGTCCTGCTGAACTTCGGTGGTGACTCCAAATCGGGCTTTACGGTGTAAGCTCTGTTCAGCCATTAATTCTTCGTACTGGGGCTCTGGCGATCGAGTCTGCACAACTCTAACTCGAGCTTCTTCGTGGTTGTCCCCAGCATATGGAGCCAGTCGGTTGAAGTGGACTACTCTTGGTTTTCCATTGGGAGTACGTCTAATTCGGTAGATTATGTCGTTGATTCGTTTGACCACTTTATACGGGCCTTCCCAGTCTTGTTGCAGCTTCGGCGAAAGACCCCTTTGACGCTTCGGATTATAAAGCCACACCAAATCTTCTTCATGGAATCCTCCATCAGTGGCCTTAATGTCATATGCGACCTTCATCCGGTCGCCGGCTATCTGCATATGGGAACGTATGTCGTCATGGATGTCATCTAGTCTTCTTCGGAGTTCACTGACGTAATCTTCTCCAGCCACGTCTTCGCCAGGTTTGCATCCGAACTTTAAGTCGCATGGTAGTCGCAACTCTCGACCGAACAGTACCCTGGCTGGTGTTTGTCCATTGGTTTCATGTATGGAAGATCGGTATGCCAAAAGGAACAATAGCAGATAACGATCCCAGTCTCGCTGATGTTTGGAGACCATTTTGGACAGGTACTTGTTAATGGTCCTGTTCATTCGTTCCACCATGCCGTCTGATTGGGGATGTAGAGCTGTAGTACGAGTTTTGTGATTGCCCAATATCTTACAGATGTCCTGAAAGTAGTTATTGTTGAGGGTTTCTGAGAGCAAGTACTGTTATTTCTATTGTTGTTTCTGTCTAGCGTTAGTTTGTCATATAAATCTATTCTTCTCGCATCTATTGGCGAAAAGTTGTATGCTACTGCTAGCATTAACCGTTATCCTTTCCATGTCTTGTACGTCGACATACATACACACACACATAGGTAGAGTAGTAGTAGTAGCAGTAGCAAGGAATGAAGGAACGAAGGAGGGAAGGAGGGAGTGTTTTTTTTCAGTGGTTGGAATACGTGAAGTTCGTTGGTCTCATGCTGTTTCTTTCTAACGTTAGCCTGTAGAGCGCAAAAGGTGTATGATGGTTGTTGTCGGACCACGTGGGCCACTGTCTGAAAACGACATGATGACAACGACCGACGACGAGGACGAGGACGAGACGATGACGACGACGACGACATAGCATAGAACAGGTAACTAATTACCTCATTAAGTAGACGTACATATGTAGATAGATAGGTGGTTATTTTGCCGACATGTGTTAATTGTTTTTCCGGTCAGCCACCGCTACCGCCGTGCATGGAATTATGCAAACATAACAATAAATAAGTATTTTTCTAACCATGGGCCGCACAAGCTGTCCGTGCTAAACAAGTGCGTGCATGAGATTAGGTAATTGGTTCGTTATGAATACCACTGTTAAATTACAACATTATTAGATGGAATCCAATTGTTGTGAGATTTATTCATTCAGCTCAAATTCTTTTCTTTTCCAAGAAGGTATTTAAATAGTAATAACAATGCTAATGATTTATTAAAATATGTAAGTACACGAATGGAATTATGTTTATTGTTCTCCATATTATAGACTTTCTAATGGTAAAAGAAAATTGAAAATCTGATTTGTGATTTAAAATAGAAGTCCACACAAACAAACAAATGTTATTTCATACAGTAATTCTTACAATAAATCTAGACATTAAAAACGATTCCTGTATGTATAGCATATTATTATTCTTAACTATCAATCACTTATTTTGAAGTCTGCAGCCAAATAATCCAAAGATAGAACAATCCAATCATCAAAACAATAACAATAAATTGAGGTTAGACTGGGTAAGACCGTTTCACATTTTTGACGTCAAGTTTACGCCTATCAAATTTCCCGTCAGGGACCTCTTGCCAAGGTTTCCATGACAGTTTTTCTAAAAAGAATTAAACTAGTTAGAAAAAAGTTAAATAAAAAAATTTATATTTAAAATGTTTCTACATACCTAACCACCTGGTTGTCCAAGGAATAAACCCCGGAAGTCTTTCAATTATGAAATAATATATGCCCTCGGACAAGACGTGGGCATACTTATTATAATTATTCTAAAAAGAATTGAACTAGTTAAAAGGGTTAAATAAAAAAAATATATATATAATGTTTCTACATACCTAACCATATGGTTGCCCAAAGAATAAATCACGGAGACCTTTCCACCATAAAATATGCCCTCGGACAATCCGTGGGCATACTTATTATAATTATTCTAAAAAGAATTAAACTAGTTAAATGGGTTAAATAGAAAATATAAATATATATATAATGTTTCTACATACCCAGCCATATGGTTGCCCAAGGAATAAATCCCGGAGGCCTTTCCACCGTAAAATATGCCCTCGGACAAGCCGTGGGCATACTTATTAGCCCCAAATATATCGCTTCCGGAGGAGGACTATGGGATAACACCATATATCTATCTATGTCCTTAAAAATAACAAAAATAAATTATGAAATGTAAATATGAATGTAATTTACTTCCAACTCCGGAAGGTTTAATTCCTCTACCACCGAGATAATGGCACGTTTCTCTGAAAATAAATAAAATTAATAGCACACACTATAAAAAGTCTTTCGTTCGCACACAAAACTTACCAGTTTCGTTCATGGTGAATATGACTGTAAAATACGAAAGTTGTTGTACTTATATGAGTTAGTAATTTTTATTTATATTTATTTTATTATTCAAGTATGCGAGGGATACCACCCGTTCTGCAGAAAACAGGATGTTAATTGCTTCTTTATACTTTAATACATGATAAAATGCAATTTCAATTAAAAAGATTAATTACCTACTTACAGCAAGATGTCAGTGACTGATATTTAGTAGTATACAAGATTGAAACCAGTATTAATTAACCAAACTTTGTTATTTTGAATGGAATGGTATATTTTTTACGCTGAATTCGAATAAAACGTGTAATTCTAAGGTAAGTTTGATAAACAACTTGTACACCCATGACGATCGGTTTCTGAGTTAATTTAATTTATAGAAAAAAAAATCGCTACCGCAACCCAAATTATAAAACATCATAACTTCCACAAAATACGACTTAGAGTGTTGAAATTTTTACTAGTAATAGCTGAATATTAGTGCTAACGCCTTGACAAAATTGAATTAAATAATTTATACAGGGCGTTCAAAATAAAATTCTAAAATTGAAAAACTTCAAACACGAATTACTTCGTTTTTTCAAATGGCACCTACTATTTTTTATTTTTTCAATCGATTCCTTTTTTATCCTCTTTCGATACATATGGATACTTCCTATTTTATTTGAAAATTTTAGAATAATTTTGAATTATTACTTAAAATAGGAAGTATCCATATAGATCGAATGAGGATAAAAAAGGAATCGATTGAAAAAATAAAAAATAGTAGGTGCCATTTGAAAAAACGAAGTAATTTGTGTTTGAAGTTTTTCAATTTTAGAATTTTATTTTGAACGCCCTGTATAAATTATTTAATTCAATTTTGTCAAGGCGTTAGCACTAATATTCAGCTATTACTAGTAAAAATTTCAACACTCTAAGTCGTATTTTGTGGAAGTTATGATTTTTTATAATTTGGGTTGCGGTAGCGATTTTTTTCTATAAATTAAATTAACTCAGAAACCGATCGTCATAGGTGTACAAATTGGTTATCAAACTTACCTTAGAATTACACGTTTTATTAGAATTCAGCGTAAAAAATAAACCATTCTATTTAAAATAACAAAGTTGGTATCGACTTCCGGTATAACCGGATGTAAATCGAACTTGAAAATATTTTTAAAAGAAGCGGCATAAACAATAACCAAATGAGCCCGAGTTTCAGAATTTAATTCCTTCTACTAATTCATATACTTCTAATAGCCCATCAACTTGAAAAACCCTGTATAACCAACTTATACGAGGTTGTTAGTGGCTGGTAATATATTTCAATACTTAGTAGCATACAAGATTGAAAGAAGTTTAAATTAAGCAAATGCATGAGAAAACGTTATAATTGGCAGGATGCAATTTTAATGAAAAATATATATCACTTACCTATACGAGGTTGTTAGTGACTGGTAATATTTTTCTATAATTAGTAGCATACAAGACTGAAACAAATTTTAATTAACCAAATGCATGAGAAAATGTCATAGTTGTGTATAATCTGCGTTTGCTTACCTGTAGACAATGCTCTCTTCACCAACAATATTATACATAGTGTTACGAGTACTTGCCAATTAAGTTGGTGTGAGCATAATTAATGAACATCTTCCCTGATTACATAAGGAATATTCTCGGCTTTCCTGAAACATTTAGAAAACACCAGCAAAGATCAATGGGAAAACAATTGGATTACTAGACGGCTGTAGAATACCCTAGAAAAAGGCTGAGAAGACTATAAAAGCGGACGAGACACTCACACCGAGTTAGTTGACAGTTTACAGTGGACAGCTGATGTTTGGAAGCGATCGATAGGCGATACAGGCGAACCATAGTGGCGATAGAGAGTTCATAGAGAGCGATAGATAGCGTCTACCGGAACGGCGATTAAAGGAGACTTTTAGTGAAATAAATTGTGCAGACTTATTTATAACTGTAGTGTAGTCAAATTAACTTTAGTACTTAAATAAATTCGTTGATTTGTTTTGTTAATTGTGTTTTCTGTGACCGAACACGTCACAATAGTATACGTATGATGTAGACGACGAATAAGTGGCATTGTCACTATCAATAATTATTTTAAAGTTTTTTTATGTCGACATCACTTCAATGTTAAGTTGCCGGCACTCTTTTTTTAGAAACGATTGGAGTTCAAACGTTGACAAATGATTTTTCGGCATTTTCATTAGCCAAGGCCCGAACACTTCACACGAAGTTTATGTTTTTCCAATCCTCGCACGGTTAACGGAATAGTAAACTCATCCCGTATAATTTGTCTATAATAATTGTTAAAAGTTACTTCTAATTACAATGCACTTAAACTTTTTACTAAATAAACAGGTTTCTGATCTGAAGTTAAAATAATTCTATATGAATTTTCATTAGGAATATCGTTTAAAGTATAAATCGAACCATACATGTTATTTAAAAAACAATTAGTATAATGATTAGAAGGACTAAATTTGGAAAAATGAGTTTTACAGTTCATTAATTGTCTATCTTTTACAAAAAAATAATTGTCTAATTTTGGAATCAAAGCCATTTCTGATAGGGGATGAGTTGACAAACGCGATTAACTGTTAGGTAAATGTGCGGAATATACTTTCCACTACCAGCAGAAACTATTACCAACACCATCAGTACCACCACCATCATTATCCTAACTAATAACATATAAGTTTTCCTTCATTAAATGCAAATATTAGTTGAAGAGGGAGAACAGTTATAAATAAAGTTGCAAACACCAAAGTCATTTATTTAGAAATCAAAGTATTTCAACTGAAGTTTAGCCTTTTTAAAGTCTTATTTTATTATAATTTAACTATGGATTTCCTAAAACAACTGAATGCAGCCGGTTCTCTAGAATTTAAACAAACAGTGTCATTAAAATCCTTAACAATTGGTAAAGTGTATCCAATTCTAAGAGTGTTTAGTGTCCAAACCAGATTTGGTCGAAAGGTGAAGGTCGACCTAGGAGAGTTTGAGTGTTTTTTGCCTCAACGATGGACAAACATGATACCTGACGATAAATTTGGCGAATTCGCGGACACAGGCCTTATTTTCAAAGGTGTGAAAAAACTATCAAGTGGGGCAGAAACATGTGACATAAGTATAGAGAAACTTAAGTAAGACATTTTAAAGTCATTTTTCGTTAAGTAGGTAGTGTTTAGTCCAGTATTCTTTATATATGTGAGTGTGTTAGTAAAATTATTCAACGAACTATACATATTAACCACAAAAATAAATGTTTGGAACGTGATGCTACTCTTGGTTCTAATGTGCATTAGGTATCGTCAGCATTCGATCGAAAAGTGATTTCCTATCGTTTGATGCCTAATACAAAATTTGCCAATCTACCTATAAACGATTATAGTAATTTATTAATAGAATACTTCATTGATAACATACGGAATGAAATCATGACCATTGTAACCAAAACACTTAAGGATTTTACCATACTGAAAGTAAATTTCGAACTTTATGGAAGTTTTCTGAAGCCTGCAGCAGTAAATTCAGATGAAGATCGAGAACCTATCTTGGAGGTAAAATCTTTTCTGGTAACATACCAAGTTGTAGATAAATCTGTCAACATTAATGAAATAATTGAAAATTTAACTACAAATCTAAAGAAAAAGCTTGAGGAATTTCAGGTAATCAAATCAAAACTAGTCTAGTCTAATAATAATCATACTATTAATATGCTTACGTTTATTTAAGGAACGTGATAGTGGATACACCCTTCAGGAACTTTTATTTTTGGAAGTCAATTTGGTGAAATACAATCCGCTGAAAGGTTCCACCTATGTAAAACTTCCGTTGGACATTGAGCGCAAAAAGGCTGTTATTAACGTTAAAAATGATGATAATATGTGTTTCGTCTGGGCAGTTCTTTCCGCTCTATACCCCGCCAGATATCATGTAAATCAAGTATAAAGTTAAATGAAATATCTTTCAAAGCTAAATTTAACAGTATGACCTTTCCAATGATTTTATCTAACATTAAATTGTTTGAAAAATTGAATCCTAATATAAGTATAAATGTTTTTGGTCTCGAAAAACAAAAAGAAAAAACAATAATTGTAGGACCATATTATTTTTCTCAATGTAGAAAATTAAACCATATTAACTTATTATACCTCGAAAAGGAAAATAAACAACATTACTGTTATATAAAAAATTAAGTCGTCTTATTTCAAAGCAGTTAAGTAAGAGAAAAACTGCTAAATATATTTGTGATGGTTGCTTGCAATATTTTGGTAGTGAAAAGCTTTTAGCTAATCATATGCGTCAAGACTGTGCGAAATGTGTAACCATTTTACCTTCAGTTGGAAATAATATTTTAAAATTTAAACAAATAGAAAAGCAAATTAAAGTTCCTTTTGTTATATATGCCGATTTTGAATCTTTGCTAGTTCCAATTCAATCTTCAGAATCGATGGATACTAAAACAGTATCTACCCATATTCATAAGCCATTTAGTTTTGCCTTTTACGTTAAATGTTGTTATGATGATTCACTTTCGAAATTTTATTCGTTTCGTGGAGAAAATTGTGCAAAAGCTTTCTGTAATATGATAAAAAATGAAGCTTTACTTATATACCATACATGCTTAAGAAATATCATCCCTCTAAAAGAATTAACTGATGAGGATTTGCTAAATTTCGCATCGGCAACAAACTGTTATTTATGCAATGGAGATTTAGGTTCAGATAAAATTAAAGATCACTGTCACCTCAGCGGCAACTATAGAGGCTGTTGTCATAATTCCTGTAATTTAAAAGTAAAAACGGTAAACTTTATCCCGGTTTTCTTTCATAATTTTAGTAATTATGATTGTCACCTTTTTATACGCGAGTTTGCCGAAGATGAAGAACCAATGAATGTCATTCCGGTGAATAAAGAGAAGTATATTTCATTTACAAAGAAAATTTTAGTTGATAGAAAAAATAATGAGAACATTTACATAAGTTTACGTTTTGTAGATTCTTATCGATTTATGAATCGAAAATTGGAGACACTCGCCGCAAATTTATCGGATGAAAAAATTATAGAATTAAGAAAATTTTTTCCAAATCATGAAGAATTTAGATTAATGCGTCAAAAGGGTGTTTTCCCATACAATTATTTAGATTCGCTGGAAAAATTAAATAACGATTGTTTACCTTCAAAGATAGATTTTTACGATACAATGCAAGATACTTCAATTTCTGATGAGGACTATCAAAGAGCAAACGATATTTGGCATAAATTTTCATGTAAAAATTTAGGTGAATACAGTGATCTTTATTTAAAAGTAGACGTAATGTTATTATGTGATGTTTTCGAAAATTTCCGAAATTTATGTTTGAATACATACCAATTAGATCCAGCCCATTTTTATAGTTTACCTGGCTTGTCATGGTAATGCTGAAATTTACTAATGTACAGTTGGAGTTGTTAACTGATTGTTCAATGATACACTTTTTCCAACGAAATATCCGAGGCGGTTATGCTGGAGTGGTTCAACGTTTCGCACAAGCCAATAATAAATATATTCCGTCTAAGTACAATAATTCACATGCAACATCTTTCATAATGTATTGGGATGCGAATAATTTATATGGATATGCGCTTTCGGAAAAACTACCTAAGTATATCAGGATTTCGATGGCTTTCACAAAATGAAATCGATTCATTTAACCTGAATGAATATAATGATTCTGATGATCAAGGATATGTTTTGGAAGTCGATATTCATTATCCAAAACATTTGCATGATTCTCACAATGATTTTCCAATGTGTATTGAAAAAATGAAACCTCCAAATTCAAAATGTAAAAAATTATTGCAAACCTTTTTCGATAAGCAAAATTATGTTATTCATATCAAAACACTTAAGCAATGTATTACAAATGGTTTAGAGTTATTGAAAATTCATAGAATCCTTACGTTCAAGCAATGTGCTTGGATGAAACCATTTATCGATTTTAATACTCGCCTAAGACAAAGTGCTGCAAACGCATTTGAAAAAGATATGTACAAATTAATAAATAATGCAAACTATGGAAAGTGTATCGAAAATATAGAAAAAAGGGTCAACGTTCATTTTGTCAATTCATGGGAAAATTTGGGTCATAAAAAAGGAGTTGAAAAGTTAGTTTCGAAACCGAATTTTCACAGTATATCAATTTTTGATGAAAATTTTGCAGCAGTACAATTGTTAAAGTCTCAAATCTATTATGATAAACCAATTTACGCTGGCTTTGCAGTACTGGAAATTGCTAAATTTGTAATGTACGAATTTCACTATAACTTTATAAAAAAAAAATATGGTTCTAAAGCATCACTTTTATATACAGATACTGATAGTTTGTTGTATTTCATAGAAACGGATAATGTTTATAACGATATGAAGGATAATTTACATAGATTTGATACTTCAAACTATTCTACCGATAATATTTTTGAAATTCCTTTGGTAAACAAAGCCATTCCAGCACTTATGAAAGACGAAGTTTGTGGTAAGATTATTTGGGAATTTGTTGGGCTAAAAGCTAAAATGTATGAAGTAAATATAGAAGGAAGTTTGGTAATGAAAAAGGCTAAAGGTGTTAAAAAGAATGTTATTAAGTCATTAACGGAAAAAGATTTTAAATATGTATTAAATGAAAACGAGATAGTACTGAAGCGACAAAATGTATTTAGGTCTTTAAAACATATAATTTATTCTCAATGCATTAACAAAATAGCTTTGTCTGCGGATGACGATAAACGTTTCCATTTACCAGAAACGTACAAGACTTTAGCGTGGGGACACTACAAAATTACTTGTAATAATAATTTAAGTTAGGTTGTTTTAATGATTTATGTATTACAAACACCAATGTCATTTAATTATTTAAGTATTTTAATTTAAGTTTAGCCTTTTTAAAATAATTCAATACAGCCGGTTCGCTAGAGTTTAAACCAACAGTTCCATTAAATGTGTATCCTATTGTAAGAATGTTTTCTGTGCAAACATGATATGGTCGACAGGTGAAGGTCGATTTAGGATAATTTGAGTATTTACTACCACAAAGGTGAACCAACAAGTTTAAAAAAAATTCTGATAAGGACAGTTAGGTTATGTTAATTATTTTTGTAAACTACTCTAATGAAAAAATGACATTAATATACTTGAATATACTAATCTAAAACACTTGGCTAGATGTGTTTTATTTGTATGTTAATGACCTTAAGGCCTAGGAGGAGGAGGAGGGGAAAAAGAGAGTAGAAGGAGAAAAGGACGATAATAGTGGTAAAAAGTTATTTAAAGAGTAGTTGTCGAAACAAATACGTTAGTTTTTACTTTAGAACCTAAAATGGCAGTTGTACAGTTAAAACCGGGAAATAAAATCAAAGTTCTTTCAGCATTTGAATTAATTCAACTGGCAAATGTTGTGCAAGCGACTGAGGATTGGCACAGCAGTATTGCAAATTTAGAAGAAAAAATGGAGAACAAGCACTGACGTGTTTGATAGTGATTTGTTCAATATTGTAGCTTGTCCGCTATCTGAAATTTTAAATTATCCAAAAAACTGCGATTCTAATGGTTATAATGAAGAAATTTACCATACAGGAAAAGCGTTAGCGTTAGAAGTGCAGCAAAGAAGAGATATTTTTAAAGAACCGAAAAAAAGAAGAAAAGTAATTGAAAATGGGAGAAAAAAACAAGGAAATAGAAACGAGAAAGAATCTTATGCATTAATACCACCACCACCACTACCATTTTCACCGCCATCGCTGCAACCGCCTCCGCCTCCGCCTTCTACAGAGAAAAACGAACAATGCTGCTATCTATTTGATAATATTTATAAAGAATTACAAATTAAAGATTTGTAGGATATTTTAAAATAAAGAAAATCTTATTTATATGAGTATTTTATTATTATTGTTATGCATACAAAAAAGTATTACATTAATTCTTGCAAAATATTGAAAACATTTTTATAGTCATTAGAATAAATTGATGGTAATTTTGTAGAATCTAATCTTTTGTCATCATCATCATCACCTTGCCAACCTACTGGCAGTCCTTTTTTCGCTTTTTCTAAATTACCAACAAGCCACTGAAACACTGCTTTCTGTCTTCCATTATGCAATGGTTCAAATTTATAAACCAGTTTATTGGCATTCATAATTTGTATTATATAGTACAATAGTTTCGGTTGTGCATAATAAGCAGTTTCTAGTATATCATCCAAACATACTAATACATTTTTATAGTTTTTCTTAATATTACTTATGGGAAATTTTTCTAAATTGCAAGGATTATAGTTTGAAAGGAGATCTTGAATAAAAAATATATCATTCGTGCACAAAGTCATCGTTTCCTTCATTTCAGTTAAAACACTCAATACATCGAATACACTTAAAAAGTTTAAATCACCTGGAACATTATTCAAAAAAGATTGTATAAAATCATCACATATAATTTGACGATGAAATAACAAATCCAGCAATGATAGAGATGGAACACTCTTTGTAATCTATGTGAAGGCTTCGAAGGGCACTTGAAATCCTAATTGCATAAAAATATTTTTGGCTATCTGTTCATTATTTTGAAGTAATGCATAGTAAAGTTCCTTTTCAAAATATTAATTTTGCTTTCATAAGTTGTATAGGAAATTGGATCCATTCTTGTAGATAATTTTTAATTGTGGAAATAAATAAACTCGTCACTATCGCTGCTGCTGCTGTTGCAATTATTAGCAGATGAATCAGTTGTGGCCAGATGATGATTGAAATAATTACCCCAATATTTCTATTTGATCATATGCAGAGACATCAAATTTTTCAAAAACGTTTACTAAACCATTAGCTTCGAGCGTTTTGCTTACAATCAGCACACTATTTTTGTAAAACTTTATAGTAATATAGTAGTAACAATCAGACATGTTTCCTCGTCCAATGGTACAAACATACTAAACAATTCTATAATAGTTCTTTGACAGATTGAAGAGTAGATGGAGGAGAAGGAGAAGTGGACGTCATTAATTCGATTCATTGTTTAATTGTTCATTTTGTTTCCTATCACTAATAAAGCAGAAACGAGATGAAGTAAAAAAATTATATTTTTAATCATTATCTATACATGTAAAGTCTTTTAATAACCAACTTCTTAGAACAAAAACGTTTTCTAATGCACAATTATAGTTCGAATTTTGGTGGTGGTGGTCGTAGATGCATAGTGATGTAGTAGCGACTTTATAATCTGCAAAGAGTTTTGTTAGAGATGGACATTTTAAATCTTCCAAGTTTATAATGTTCTGTAGATAGGGAAATTCTTGTGATAACCATCTTCGTTTCTCCAAGCCTTTGACATAAATAGTCGTACAATCACTTAAAATTTTCCCTATTTCACCTATTGTCTCGTAATAACTGTGCAGTCCAATATTCCATTCGATTCCATGATAATTTCTAGTAAGCCATCCATTCTGACTTCTATAATGGGCTGTAAGTTGCGACCAAGGAAATGGCGGGGACAGTAAATACCATACAATTTTTTCTTCACTGCTTATTTTACTGAAAGCAAATTCCTTAAATATGAAGACATTACCCTCTGCCTTAAAACCTTGCACATCCACTATGAATTCCATCTATAATAGTTACAATACTTGAACAATGTTGGTGGAGGGGTTGTAACAAACCATTCGATCATGAAGAATTAAGCAGTAAGCAGCTGTATTTGCCGGAATTGCTTCATTAGTTTCAAAATCTAGACGTACATCTATGGCGCCCGCTTTCACAATTTCGCTTTGATGTGTGCAGTCGATTACAAATAAGGGAGCAATTTTCTTAAAATCTGACGGTTTCAACACGGTTCGCTAACCGTTCCGTAATAAGACTGTTGAAATTGAGCATACATTTCGTATAATAAAGAAAATTTGTTATTCTTAAAATCAAGATGAAGGTTATCGTAAGGATACATAGAAGAGCCTAAATGTAATTTAATATTATTAAGTTCGCAATGATCAAACTGGGCTTTATTTTTTTCAGCTTTATTATTTCTATCTGTTTGAAATGCAACTATCACAAAACGAGGCTTTTCAAGTTGTGACGTAGTTTTCACAGCCCATGTGTGAATGTTTGTTTGAGGCAGTAAAGGATACTCATGCAACTCCCAGCTACGGAAATTAATTTCCATTTGTTGATTTCTTTGCAAGTATTTTAAAAGTTTAAGACGTTCTACATCTGCTACAGATATATGCGGAATTTTCCAAGAAATTTTATTTATTACTACGTTTAAAGTTTCAGATGCATTTGTATTTATTATAGCATTTGTATCGATGCTACTTCTTATTAAAATAAGTTCTTGTTTTATGTTGAGAAGAATTTTTCGAAAATCTTCCGCGAAACCTAAAAGCAGACGTAGTGGAATGCATACGTTAAAATTTCCACTTTGATCTATTGGCGAAAATGTTTCATCAGTGGGAGCCCAACCAGCATTCTGAAGACGCAAGCTCTCGTTTACATTGTAAGATACATAGCCTTTTATGGTGCTAGTTATTCCGGGATTTCGAACGCGATCAACAGTTTTACCACCCATTTCGTAACGAATTTCATCGAAAAGATGTGCAATTCCATTATTTACAAATTTGGCGGTTGCTGATGGTGTACCATCGGTTTTTAGTAATTTTCCTTCAACATATATAAGACTATCCCATGGTAAAGTGTACACATCTTCGTTTTCAATTGGAATGCGGATTTCATCATTGTTTTTAAACGTGGTATTTGTATACGGTTGATGAGTATGTTTTTCGGCATTGGTTATAGATAAATCAAATAATGCACGTTCGGTAACATTCAAGATTTCAGAATGCATGATGGTTTTAGCTTCTTAACTTGATATCCTAAACTTTCTAAAAAGCATGCGTTTGAAGGTGTTAATCGCTTCACTTCTACTTTTGTACTGAACGATTGTGATAATGCCGGTTTCCTATAAATCTCCTTACGTTTGTTAAAATTTTTGTAACGGTAAACCATTATGCTTTAGGTACCTACTTATGTACGTGCATAGATTATAGAGAGAGACGTTTCAAATGAAGTCTTACTGTAACGGTCTCTCCACGAAAATTAACCAACTCACCGTCTTGATCAACTATTTTAATGACTATGGAGTCAATAATTTTCGTATTTATAGGCAAGTAAATAACATTGGTTGGATTTTCGACTATTTTGTAGCCTGGCGGAACGTTTGGGAAAAGTTGATGAATAAAATGAGCTTCTTCATTGTTTCTATATGAACCAGAAACAAGGTTGCAATGGATGCATATTGCGTTTACTTTAAAAATATTTACAGGATAATCAGATACTTCATGACTATTGGCTTCAAGAATTCTTGGTTTAAATCCTAGCAGTCGTCCTATTGAATCCGTTTTTGTGAAATCAATTTGCTCTGTACACTTAATTTCCGAAAGCAAAGTGTTATTGTTGCCAGTTATATTAAGAAATATAGCATCTCTACCTTTGGCTCTCGGGTCGCCTAATTGACGGCGCAGATAACGATTTATATCGTCAAGCTCATACGATCCTTCCGGTATGGTTATTACTCTATCCCCAACATAAAATTTGTTATTACTTTGATCTATATTTGGAATATAATTGTACGTTTCGAAGTTGACAAGACCTAACGAATACTCAAAATTATCATCCAAAACAATTGGAGGGCTAATATTAACTTGCAATATTGATTTGACATCGGTTAAATTAAACGTATACATGTTGATGGTCTGTTAACGTTAGATCAAATGGAACTGTTATCGTCTGCTAACGTTTTCTAAAAGTGTAAGGGTGGTATAATATTATGTAAAAATTCTAATACTAGATGACCACAGTTGAATGAGTTGTACATCTGTTTGCGATCATAATTATAATAGATTTTGCATGGTTGAGAAGAATTTAAATACTTGACAACTTCCGGAGGTGGTCGCAAATTTCCAAAGCTGTCAAAATAAACTGCTTTGCCGTTTTCAATTTTATATGCTGTCCAATGCGTACCTGTGCCCGTTTTCTTATCATGATTTACAACTCCACATTCGATGGCATGCACTTTCCTAGGCAAACTGTCACGCATGAATATTCCGCGAAAGTAAGGAATTCGAAGCATTTTAACATACTTGTGTAAATCTTTATCGGTTAATGCTCGTTGAGGCAGATTTAGGAAGTTGAAATTTTTTTTTTTGGTATGGTAAATAAAGACCCAAACCTTTTTTATATGGTTTCAGGAAAAGACCTTTTCCAAGAACAATTGCTTCCATAGCCTTATTATGTCGTTCAGATTCACTAAAATTTTTTTGAGTTGCTTTAGCATCATTAACAGCTTTAGCGATCCGGCTGCTCCTCCGGATAAAGCACCTAAAGCTGATAATCCAGCGAAAAGTGGTATTAATGGAAGAAATCCACCGCTTTTTGGAACCGGTATTATCCTTGGAGAATCGGTTAATTTTTTCTGATTTGCATTTAACTGTGACATTGCTAATCGTGCTGCTCGAATGATATTTTCTGGCTTTTTCTTTTTTAGAACATTCGCAGCTTTTGTTATAAATTTTCGAAAAGTTATTCTTCCACCCTTTCTTTTTTTCATAGAACTAGTTCGTTTTCTTCTTTTTTGAACTCCCATACCTAACTTTGTTTTCACATTCATAGCGGTTGCAACAGCTCGAGCAGCTAAACGTTCTCCAATACTTGCATCCGATGAATGAACTCGTCTAAGTGCTGCTCTAGCTAAAATACTATCTGCTTTGTGTCTTTGTTCTAGATTTTTAAAATCAGAGTATGCAATATCGTGAGCTTTGCAGGATTCATCCAAAGGATTTATTCCTTTGTCCCCTCTTTCCAACCTCTCGTTTAACCTTGTACCTGGCCCACAAAAGCGATAGCCTGGTATATGAAATTCAAATGGTAAAGAATTAATTAGTTTATTAAGTAAACCATCGCCTTGTTGCACTTTCCGCATTGCTCTCTTTCTCTCTCTTATTTGCACCTTCAAAGTATCTGTCCAAATAGACCAATTCCTACAGAGTTACCATCTTATAAAATAGAAAACACTGAACATATTTTTCATTAGTTTATTAACATGCGAATAGTTCAACAAAAAGCTGCGCTGCCTATTACTAACCGTGATTTTAACGATGTGCCAAAAGCAAACCGACATGGACCCCTACTACCGTCAAAAATACGATCAATTGTTGCAGGTCCTTCCAATTGTGGGAAGACAAATGTTATAATTTCACTTTTAGAACATCCCAATGGTCTTCGATTCGAGAATGTATACGTATACTCTAAATCGCTAACTCAACCAAAATATGAATACCTAGACAAGCTTTTTAAACCAATAAAAGGCATTGGCTATTACTCTTACAAAGACTCTGAGAATATCATTTCTCCATCACATGCGAAATCTAATTCAATATTTATATTTGACGATGTTGCCTGCCAAAATCAGAATGTAGTCAGAGATTATTTTAGTATGGGACGTCATCACAACGTCGATTGTTTTTATCTTTGTCAAACATACACTCATATTCCTAAACATCTAATACGCGATAATGCAAACCTAATTATATTATTCAAACAGGATGAGCTAAATCTTAAGCATGTCTATTCAGATCATGTCAATACTGACATGTCATTTGAAATGTTTAAAACCATTTGCAAAGTTTGTTGGGATGACAAATATGGGTTTTTAAGTATTTATAAAGATAGTGATGTTAAAAACGGTCGATATCGTAAAGGTTTTGATCAATATATATATTTATAACCATTATGATATATCCCTGAGTAATATAAGAGCAGTAAACGAGTGAGGAGCATTACTCTTGTACTTACATCACTGTAATGGATTCAAAAATTAAACAGGAACTTGTAAAGGTGAGGAAAGATGTAAAACGAAAATTGCAAGCATTAAAAGAGGGCGCGATAGAAGAAGAAGATCTATTGCGGAAATCCTATAAACCTTTAGTGGAACCTTTAATGAAATTAAAAGAAGAAATACAGTTTTCTAAACCGAAAATTAAGCAAGAAATTAAAAAGGAAGAAGATGATGTTGAACAATCATTTATAGCACCAGATTTATTCTCACCATCATTATCGCCATCGTCATTACCAACCTCATTAAATACCTCGACAAACGCTTCCGATCTTTCTACAATGCTTCCAATAAATGAAGAGGAAGAAGATAAGATATTTGATTATACTAAACAAGAAATACAGAAAATCGTAAACGATCCAGCTTTTAAAGATATATTAGATGATTATGAAGAATTACCGAGATATTATATTGAAGGAATATTAAGTGATACTGAAGGAGAATATGACAATAGAAATGATATTCGATATGACTGGCTTCAGAACAAATTGTACATTGGCGATGAAGAAATGAAGGTGATCGGTAAAGATCTAGAAATAATGGGACGTAAATTTGTCGGAACGCCCGAACTATATGAGTTACTTTTCAAAAAAAATCCTGTCGGAGATAAGCAAAAAGATAGGGATATCTATAAGGAAATAATGGACCTCGTTCGATTAGATAACCCTCAAACTTATATAAGATATCTAAATCATGATACTAAAGGAATTTTCGATACACAATACGGTGTAAGATTTAATCCAGAGAGACAAAAATATTTTATCGGAGATTCCGAAATAAACTTTGGAAGTAACAAAATAACCATAAAAAAATATACGTTATACGCTTTCCCGAGGATTATTGGAGCTTTTGTTTAAAAAGGAGCCTAGTGGTTATAAGGAATCTGATTTATTGAAATATAAAGATATAGTGTATAGAACAAATGCTCACAAAATTGGCTACAAGAGTACCGCTCCAATAGCTGGAAACAAAGGAAAAAAATATCAGCTAATCAAGAAACTCATGACCGGACCTCTATTTCCTTCCGCCGCTGCCAATGTCATAGCTACTTCGACTCCAGTTAGAAATCCTTCGGGTAAAGGTCTATGGATGAATTTAAATGATAAACCTATAGAATATGTATATTTTAATGATGTTAACGAATTATGTGATCGTTTAAAATTACTTATTTCATCCCAAGCTGCAGGAAACGCCAATCATACTAATGAAATCACATCTATTGTAGAAGAACTTCGAGAGTGTGGTATAATAGAATAAATAACTTATTTTCTTACTTAGTCTCAATATGGTTGTTGATAAATTCGGTCGAGCATTACCATCGGGCTCTAAACGAAAGTTCGCCTCGATAGATAAATCTTTCATCGAAAACAATAATATATTTGCTCGAGTTAATACGAGCGGCAACGATGGAGAAGAAGAGACTGAATATGAAGTTGTTACAAAAAAATACTTGGATACATTAATGGCCACCTTAGCTACAAAAGCGTACGTTGATAATAAAGACAACGTTACTAAGAATCAAATTAGAGTAGAATGTGAAAGAGTCAAAAAGGATGCGATGGCTGAAGGAGATAAAAAACGTGAAACTCTTCGAAACGAATTATTATCCTTGATAGACTCCCTCAAGTCTAACGCTGACATACTAAACACTAATATTCGTTTAAATACTTTGTATGTAGATGCTATCTTTAAGCATCTTAACATACAGAAGAGCTCTATAATTATTAATTAATAATGGCTCAAATACGAAAAGGAAAGATAAAAAAGACTCTCGTTTGTATCCGAACTTGCAACATACAAACCACTTACATCACAGATATAGGCATTCTCAGATTTAGTTGAACTATTTGAACCTGGCTTGTCATAATTTGTTTTCGCTAATCGCTTTTTACATTCTCTAGCCCAATGTCCCTTCTTCTTACAGTAGTTGCATGCCGTTTTCTTTTTTAAATCATTGATATTTGTTCTCCCTTTTTGTTCCCATTTTTCAGCTAGCTTAGCTTGAAGAGCTTTAATTTGCAGGGCAAGTCGCGACGTTTCATCATCAGATTGAAGCATTCGTGTTTCTTCCTTTAATAATCGCGCCGTTAAGTTGTCTATGGTTTGTTCATCAACGTTGACCGAATCCCATGCTGTTCTGAACGCATTGAATTTTGATGGCAAGCTGTTTATTATTTTTGAAGTTATTGCGCTATTACTTAGTTTCTCATTTACATCTTTGAGCTGTCTAACGAGAGATTCTACTTTAGAAATGTGCGTAGCGATAGTTTCACTTTCATTCATTCTGTATTCATAGAATTTTTGCCAAATCAACTCTCTAGACGGTTCCGTCTTTTGTTCATGCACTGATAAAAGCTTCTTCCACATTTCAGCAGCATTCTCACAGTTTACCAAATTTTGTATCTGATCTTGAGTAATCGTAGTCAAGAATATTACTTGCGCTCTGCAATTCTTTGCTTCCCAAGTTTTCCATTCAGGTGTTATCCCGTCTGACGGTTGCGTTTCTGATCCATCTACGATGGACATGAGCCCCTCTGCTTTCAGAAGTATACTTATGCTAAATTTCCATAGTTGAAAATTTGAACCATCAAACTTTATTATTTGAGCAACATCACTATTCTTCGAAACGGTCGTCATTGTCACTTTTTTTATTTTTTTTAAAGTTCAGACTTTAATAAACAGCGGATACGTATGATAACTACCGAAACAAAGGGTCTGGGACCATAACCTGATAAGTACATAAAACCAGCACAGTGTATCGGTGAACAAACGTATATTTTGGAATTGGTTTTTAAAGTATAAACGACACGTAATCGGACAGAATTATTATTTTTGTAAACAATTATATTAATTAACTATAGTAACTGAGCAACAACTAAACATTAACAAAATTTGCCAACACGGCAATCTTAAATGCTACTTATGTCACGAATACAATTCTAACAATCTCTTATCATTTAAATAACTTAATGATACCTTATTTACATTTTGTGTATATATATTATGTATTTGAGACCGAAACTTTAACATATTACTATAATAAATCTTATGCTTATACAAACAATCTCTGTAGTTGTCTATACTTAATTTATCTACAGCTATTTAGAACATTCGCAGCTTTTGTTATAAATTTTCGAAAAGTTATTCTTCCACCCTTTCTTTTTTTCATAGAACTAGTTCGTTTTCTTCTTTTTTGAACTCCCATACCTAACTTTGTTTTCACATTCATAGCGGTTGCAACAGCTCGAGCAGCTAAACGTTCTCCAATACTTGCATCCGATGAATGAACTCGTCTAAGTGCTGCTCTAGCTAAAATACTATCTGCTTTGTGTCTTTGTTCTAGATTTTTAAAATCAGAGTATGCAATATCGTGAGCTTTGCAGGATTCATCCAAAGGATTTATTCCTTTGTCCCCTCTTTCCAACCTCTCGTTTAACCTTGTACCTGGCCCACAAAAGCGATAGCCTGGTATATGAAATTCAAATGGTAAAGAATTAATTAGTTTATTAAGTAAACCATCGCCTTGTTGCACTTTCCGCATTGCTCTCTTTCTCTCTCTTATTTGCACCTTCAAAGTATCTGTCCAAATAGACCAATTCCTACAGAGTTACCATCTTATAAAATAGAAAACACTGAACATATTTTTCATTAGTTTATTAACATGCGAATAGTTCAACAAAAAGCTGCGCTGCCTATTACTAACCGTGATTTTAACGATGTGCCAAAAGCAAACCGACATGGACCCCTACTACCGTCAAAAATACGATCAATTGTTGCAGGTCCTTCCAATTGTGGGGAAAACAAATGTTATAATTTCACTTTTAGAACATCCCAATGGTCTTCGATTCGAGAATGTATACGTATACTCTAAATCGCTAACTCAACCAAAATATGAATACCTAGACAAGCTTTTTAAACCAATAAAAGGCATTGGCTATTACTCTTACAAAGACTCTGAGAATATCATTTCTCCATCACATGCGAAATCTAATTCAATATTTATATTTGACGATGTTGCCTGCCAAAATCAGAATGTAGTCAGAGATTATTTTAGTATGGGACGTCATCACAACGTCGATTGTTTTTATCTTTGTCAAACATACACTCATATTCCTAAACATCTAATACGCGATAATGCAAACCTAATTATATTATTCAAACAGGATGAGCTAAATCTTAAGCATGTCTATTCAGATCATGTCAATACTGACATGTCATTTGAAATGTTTAAAACCATTTGCAAAGTTTGTTGG